>JAVTVY010010456.1:0-49333 GCA_036873755.1 Hanleya hanleyi | reverse complement strand
AAAATCGGAAAAATGAAAATTTCGAAAAATCGACCCCAAAAAGGCAAAAAAATGACTTACAAGAAGATTATGTCACTGTGACGTCATCATGGCGGCCATCTTGGATTTTTTTACATTTCCCGGTAGAGCTTGAACCAAAGATACTTGGGGGGGCCTCTAATAAGTAAGCATAGGAAATGACCCCCTCTCACGAAATCCTGGTGATGCCCATGAAGCCTTACAGAAACTCTTATGACTGGCTTCTAAGTTTGAAGATGTATTATTTGTTTCCATAATAAAACTCTGTAGCAGATCCGCATCACAATATTGACACCTGATAGGCTGAATAAAATAAATTTCACTACAAAGTAGGCTCTCATTTGCAAATTGTCCGGTAGTCAGTGAGTCCATCCGAATCCTTTCGTCGGCAAAATAAGGAGAACCGTTGACATTAGAACCTTGATTTTTGGCATGATCGTGCATTAGGGGACTGTTACCCGCAAGTTCAGAGCTGAGCTACTTTTGATGAAAATTTGGCCTACTTAAGTGACCTATAACATTACGCTTGGACCCCAAGTCATCTTCCTCACTCTACTTTGTAGGTGCCATGACGTTAGTCACACTACTCATGTCTAACTTCACAGGCATCGCCAGATAAGGTTTTTAGCGTGACCCTTTTTATTGTTCACGGCACACTTTTTTTTAATTTCGTTTTCACGCATTTCTCTCTTTAAGTTTCGCGGCTGCCAAAATAAATTCTTGAACATTGAGTCTACATGTGTATGTCTTTGTTTTATTTGAAGGGAGATAGTATTGTTGAAGGCTGACTCTTCAAGTAAGTCAAAGAACACTGT
The DNA here is from genome assembly GCA_036873755.1 of Hanleya hanleyi. Classification (NCBI taxonomy): domain Eukaryota; kingdom Metazoa; phylum Mollusca; class Polyplacophora; order Lepidopleurida; family Hanleyidae; genus Hanleya; species Hanleya hanleyi. The sequence goes on along the minus strand of JAVTVY010010456.1, from coordinate 48,500 downwards.
TGGCTTCATGCAAGTTGTTCCTACAAAGTAGGCTACCATCTGCAAATTGTCCGGTAGTCAGTCAGTGAGTCCATCCGAATCCTTTCGTCGGCAAAATAAGGAGAACCGTAATGCATAAGATGCATTAGGGGACTGTTACCAGCAAGTTCTGAGCTGACCTACTTCTGATCAAAGTTCTGGTGATTTTTGATGAAAATCACTGGTGATTCTGACTTGGGCACTGCCCATCTTAATATAGGCAGGATTTTAACTGGGGGTGGAGATTTCCAAGAGTTCAGTTCGCGTCGGAGTCCTAATGCCAACCCTACTTCGTAGGTCCTGTGACATTAGTCACACTGCTCATGTATCAAACTACTGGATCAATTTGCCAGAAAAGATGAATATTTTTCGTCTGTGCAAAGAAAAAAGAAAGCAGAAAAAAAGGCTTGGCATTTTCTTATTCAAAAAAGTGCCTGATTAAGAGATTAAGTTTATTCTGCCTTAAAGTGACAGCACCATTGTCAAAATGTGAAACAGTTTACCATTGTTTCAAACAACAACCTGCCTTAAAGTGACAGCACCATTGTCAAAATGTGGAACAGTTTACCATTGTTTCAAACAACAACCTGCCTTAAAGTGACAGCACCATTGTCAAAATGTGGAACAGTTTACCATTGTTTCAAGCAACAACCTGCCTTAAAGTGACAGCACCATTGTCAAAATGTGGAACAGTTTACCATTGTTTCAAACAACAACCTGCCTTAAAGTGACAGCACCATTGTCAATATGTGGAACAGTTCACCATTGTTTCAAACAACAACCTGCCTTAAAGTGACAGCACCATTGTCAAAATGTGGAACAGTTTACCATTGTTTCAAACAACAACCTGCCTTGAAGCGACAGCACCATTGTCAAAATGTGAAACAGTTTACCATTGTTTCAAACAACAATGCACTGGCATATGGTTCATTCGAAGCAAACAGCAAGTCTTTCATTACGATCACATCATTCAATCATTCTAGTCTCTCTTTTCAGATAATAATGGTGCTAGAAGTTTAGTAATCATCTCTGGCCATTATTTGTTTATCCAGCCTGGATGGCCACAATATTGATCGAGAATGTCTAGAAACTTCGTCGGTATAGCTGTGGGGTCACTGGGCGTGACTAACATGAAACAGAAATCCAAGCAGGCTTGAAACAGATGTACAATTGTGTTTACAATTTTCTTTGTTTCAGGGTCATGTGACCTCGTATTATGGGATGCACTTGGAGAAGCACTCCTCCTTCCAGGCTCACACCAATGGCCTTGACATCCGACAGATCATCGCGATGGACAAAGGGGTCCTCTCATTGGCTAAAAACCAGCTACGTTGCACCGAGAGGAGGGGTATCAAGGCGTTTGATTACACGTATGTATGGTTATGTCACTGTCATGATCATGTAGCTAAAATACTCGTCAGTACCTCGATAGCGGACATCAGACGTGATATGCTGTACGGGCTGTACTTCATTCTGGTTCACTATGGGTTGTGCTTCATTCTGAGTCACTATGTGTTGTGCTTCATTCTGAGTCGCTATGTGTTGTGCTTCATTCTGGGTCAATGTGTTGTGCTTCATTGGTTCAGTCCATGCTGAACCATGTCGTTCAGCACCTATCTTGATTGGCTATATACAGCCCTCGCAATTCAGTCTGGAATTCAGCTGTGCCGAAGCAAAAGCTGAAGTAAAATTGATTGACGTCAGCATTTTTTTTTTACCCTGTGGCAGCAACTCATTGAGAAGCTACATAGATCATTATCAGGGCAATAATAAACAAGATGACACAGAATACAGAACAGTAAACTGTAGTTACATGTAGACCACAAAGTTACTAAATCAGAGGTTCAAAATCAAGATCGCCGGTGATGGCAAACAAGACAGAACGACAAATGAAATTTTTTTAAAATTCTGTGATCTGGATCTTTGAAAAACAAGTTGGTCACAAAATTGACTTACATGCATACAGTTGGTACATGTACATTACAAATTTTCAGCACTAGAATTTGTGCTATTCTAAGATAGTGTTATCCCAAAATAACGAAAATACTGTTATACGATCACTTTCTAAATGATAAAAAAAATATAAATGATAAAAAATATATGTACATGTACATCACATGTTTAATTCCCATTGTGAGCCAATACTGGCAATCCTGGGGATAGCAGAAAGACCCCATTTGGTTGACAGACTGCCTGTTATTTGGACAATCATTGCCATGGTTGCTGCAAGGAATGTTCCATGTCATTGGCAGGAGTGAGCAGATGCAGGACATGCAGTGTATGTTACAGACCAGTCCAACTACCCTCATCATGGGGGGTCACCAGACAAAAGTCATAGAGCTTGATCTGAACAAGGTGCAGGAAATCAGAGAGGTATGTAAGGGTTCGGATCTTTTCTAACTTTATCGCGCGGTTTGTAATATCGGCGAGAGCTGGTAATCACTCTCCTGGATTCTGTTTTGCGCAAGTGATGCGAGAGTGGTCACTCTCTCCAGTATCACTCTTCATTGCATTGGCAATTTCGAGGAGAGTGATCAAAAGCTCTCCTGAAGGAAAATTTAGTGAGAGACTGTCTGAAATTATGAAACCAGGACTTGATTTGGTCCCGTTTTGAATCCATGAAACTTCAGATTTGGGTCCTCGAGTTTGGGCGCCCAAACCAAAACACAAATGTAAAGAAAAGCAGCCTTTCCATCCACTTGCTACACATTACCAGCCATGTGCTGCAATATTTCCTCAGGAAGCATGTTGCAGGTAACGTATGGTAACCTACAACCGTTGCTTCAGGGTTGAATACATGGTAACACAACATATTATGATAACTGAAATTGGGAAACCCCCTGGAGAACAGGGTTTACCATTCAGCATAACAACACACCATACCTAAATTCTCAGCCTGGATCTGATCGTGGGAATCATTTCACATGTGAAATATTGTAGATGCAGGGCTTCGTGTTTAGAATTAGTGCGCGAGCTATTTAGCTAAAAATAGCTCGCGTCAAAATATTTAGGAGAGGTATTTAAAATTCAGGGGAGTGACTGCAATATAATACAATATAAAATGTGACAGTTTACGTGAGCTAAAAGTCACTCTCGTGACATGAATTTACGCGAGTGTTTACGTGCAGGTGAGCTATCACTCGCGCTAAACACGAAGCCCTGTAGATGTAGCCTTTGGAGAGTTTCATCTACGTGAATAGTCTTTATCGAATACTTGTCAGACAATTTGTTTATGATCTGTTTTCTTTATTAGCTTTAATCAGAAATAATGATGTGATTGAATTGAATTGAATTTGCATCGAAAACTGACCTTACTTTCACTTATTGCATTCTGGGTTAAACACTGAATCACCACTGAATGAATTCTCCTCCGATCTCACCCTGCAAGTCACGTGAGTGCTCACACCCATACCTCATTCTCGTTTCTGCACCGAGGGTTACGAGTGTGTTTACTGTTCAGCTCCATTCCATCGAAAGAACTTTCGTGATATCCGCTTTTGTTTGTAAGCTAATCATGAGTACGTAATTAATCTAGAATTTTTATTCTATACTGAATTTGGGTATCACACCATGATATCTGTACAGAGTTGGAAATAATGGGGATCGCCAGCCACGCTAGGCGGTGCTTGTGCTCCAACAGGTAAAGAAGAAGTGGCGTCATCAAACGAACAATTATGACGTCGTCACATTATGACGTTGCCTTTGTGACGTCAAGAAAAACGACATACGCATGCATCATTTACCTCTTGGTACACGTAGCCACCTGGTGTCAGTTTGAGCTGGCGAACCCCATTGGTAGTGATGAGCAGAAGAGAAGTTTTCAATGAGTCAAGGTAGGAGTATTTGCTCATGGTTGCCAGGTGGCGCCACCATCACGGTCAGGCAAGACATTCAATTCAATGTGCCACAATCCTACATATACGTGTGTACGGTGATGCAACAATTTCACTATCAGTGTCATGGTGCCCTCTAGTGGAAATTGACAAATATTCTAACTGTGACCTTCTATTGGAAACTATTGCTGATCAGTTTGGGAAAATAGCCGATCAAAGTCAGAAGAATGACAATGAGCAAATTCATTTACGTATAAGGGAGACTGACATGACCATGATGACTGATGCAGTGAAATCTGTTAATACGGACACCTGGGTAAACCGACCTACCTCTAAATACCGACATTATCCATGGTTCTAATACTTGAATCCAGTCTTTCAGCATTTGTTTTAAGGCAGCGTTGGCCTCTGTTAATTAATCTTTAGCTTCTCATGACCCACCCGCTTGTTTTTTGTCATAACTTGGCATTTTTTGCTGCAAAAAAAATCCGCAGAACAAGGCAGCGGTTGAGATAATGCCTGCCTACCTGCCGTCGGCAAGTGATTTTTTCCGGCGACAAGTTGCAAAAAAATCTACCTGTCACATGCGGCAAGTAGGATTTCATCTAGCAAAAATGATAAAATGCGATCGATTTTCATAAATACCTTTTAAAAGTCTAGATCTATCTGAAGGAACGGACAATCCAAGAAATAATCCATTGAAAATTTATTTCAAGCTGATCTTGGGCCATTGTTTTTGGTCTTCTCAATCAACATTTCCCGCGCCAATTTGACTTCCGGTTGCATGTCAATCCTTGCGTGGTAGTCCGGTACATGCAAACGTCGGACCTGTTACGAAATGGAATCGGACTATCTGTTTTTCCAGTACCGATGGTAAATAATATTGTTGGCTTCTTTTCTTGGGCTTCTATTCACATGCGGAAGTTTTTCTATGCACACATTAGTCATTTCAGTTAATTGATAATTCCAACGGGACTCTGGTGGCTGATTCTAATTTATTGGAATCAGCAATTTACAAGGGAAAACTTTTGATAAATATAAGCAAATATAGTTGGGATACTGGTTAACTCCCCTCAAATTTTCATTCTTTAAAAAGGGTGTTACTTGGATCTAAATTCTATGATATAATGTCACAGGTGCCATCTAAATTTCATATGATTTAGTCAACAACAAAGCTTTTTGCAGTTCTAATTGCAGAAATTAGGGTAAATAGTTGTCTTTGACATATCAAAGTTGACATCAACTTTTCATTGGTGCTCGAAGTTTACCACATACATAACACTTCTTTTTCATTGCAATGTCTTAATGCAGCCAAATAATTAATAATTACAGCATTCAGCATCATCATAATTTCCTCCCACGGTCATGAGAAGCTAAAGATTAATTAACAGAGGCCTTATGTGCACACTGCGCACACTTAGAATGCTAAAGTTCAGGGTTAGTTCCGGTAATCTGCTCGCCTATGATCTAACATGACAAATGTTGACAGGGGGTGCATTTTGTCGCATTTCACTGAATTTTGTCACTGTCAGCGACCTGAGTTGTATGTAGAAATGAAGGTAAAAACACGATTATCAAGTGATATTTTTTCTCGCATTATTGGAGTTGCCTTTGTATATTGAACCTTGATATCTTCAGAAAACTGTCGAAACTGACACTATCAGTATAATCTGGTTCCAAGCATGGTCAGTATACACCGGCTTCACTGCTGATTATATTCCATCATTTCTCACACTTTGTACATTGTATTCCTATGTAACAGGCTGACGTGGAGGAGCCGGGCTGTGCTATATTTAGGAGATCTACCAAGTTTTTGTGTGCAGGTGACACAAGCGGCAAGGTGAGCATCAATATCTGGGATATAGTTCATGTAAGAGGAGATAACTCAGGGGCGGCAGAAGCAATTTCAGATTGCCCCGACCAACGATCACAGCTTAATTGGGTGAGGGTCCAGGGGCCGCCTAGGCCCCGGAAGCTCCTGGGTCCAAGATTGCAGGAGATGCATTCTGAACTATTTCCAGCACATAAAATACCATATTAATGCTCGATAAAATGTTGAAAATGTGGGCTCAAAGAAAACATTTACAAGGTCTATTTATCACTGAAAATTAGGTTCCACTTAAAGATTCCCGCCATCACAGCACACAAGAAACCTGGCGGTGTGCTCTGTTTCGAGATATTCAGAAACCTGTGATCTGATAGATCCTTCGCCGACAGAGGTTTGGCGAGATTGACGAGAAAAATATTTCAGAATTGACATTGTCAGACTGAAGACAGAAAAAAAGATCAGAAAATATCAGACTGAAATGTCCGTGAATTATTATAGGTTCATAGATTTATCCGACTGTACACTTAAAATGTACAGATGGCTCTCAGCTGACGGTTGAATATTACAGGTCAGCAGCACCACCCCCACCCCGATACTACTTTTCAACTTGACATGTTAGCAAATGAAACAATGTCTGACCACTAATGGAAATCCCGTAAATTCACATCACTTCGCAGGGTGCGAAATAGCCCTTTGCCCGGTTGCCCAGGGCAACCTAAATTTCCTTTTTCAACCAAATTCTGTCCAAATTGCAATGCATTTGGATGTGTTGGTTGCCCGTGCTTGCTGATGGGCAACCAGAATTTGTTTGTCTATTTCATACCCTGCTTCGTCTTACATGACCGATATGCCCAATATCTTAAATTCAAGGAGAATTATTATTATGTCGGCTAATTTTAATAGAAACTGAACAGCCTCCTCAGGGAGGGTCTCAAAATCACGATTACCTGGATCGAGGTCAATGTAGGCCATAGTGAACACATTTCAGACTGGCAAATGGTCATGTGAGCCATTACGATCGCCTGTGTGGTCCATGTGATGATCACTGTCTGAGAGTTGAAGCGATCAACTTGATTGCTAGATTGCGAATGTGATTCCGAGACCCACCCTAAAATTCTCCTATTGTCAGACAGGTCCTGAATTTCGTTAACCCTTTGCTACTTGCTGATAGTCTCATTTGTCAGCCTTGTATGTTCGGATAAATGCATGCGAGGGGATTTTGTTATGGACCCTCTTTTTTGAAGCAAGATATTTGCATGTAGCTTGATTGAAATCCCGCTAAATATATATATTTTCAGAAAGCCCATACTTTAATTAATCTGTCTTTCAAAATATCTGCCCATTTGTGTCTAAAATAGAATCAGACCAGGCGAAAAAAAAAAAAAAAAAAAAAGATTTCGGCAACATACCGTGCGTTAGTATGTCCCAGCCAAATGAGAGTTTCCATAAAAAAATCTCATCACGATCGCCCATTTCAACCGGACGATCGTGCTACAATACCAGTACATCATTCCTGTGGGTTTTAATCCGACATATAAATCCGAGGAACGCTTAATTTCTATTGTAAACCCAACAGTCAGCTCGCTAAACTTTCCAACTGCGCCATTTTCTTTCCGACGCACTGAACACCGACACACACCCGGCCAATCGCTGCCATTGTCTCACACGATGACCGCATTCTCAACTAATCGGCTTCGCGATACTAACAGAGCCCGGTCGAGGTCAATTTGGTCACGGTATCGAAGAATGATGACATCTCTATCCAATCAAATCCTTCGTTATTCAATCCTATCCAATCAAATCACTCATCATAGATCGAAAGAGCCGGAAATGACCTTTAATATGAGACCAATATCTCTAACATTCTACCGCGGGAAATGGGATTTTGATAGCGTTGAAAATGGTAAAAAAAACAGCAAATTCTTCGCCGATTTTCTCAATTTTCACCACAAGGAAGGTACGTCTTCAATCAAATATACTTGTTATACGTTTATTGCATGATTTACAATAAAATTTTAAGGTATATTGTCGACTATTTCCTTGTCCAACGATGTGGACTACCGACGACCCTCACTTGACGAACATTTTACTGTGCGGCGATTTTTTTACGTGGTGGTCAATTGCAGCCGGTTTCGGCCGTTATGGGTATATACGGTGCCGGCCGGTTTTGGGCGGTATAAGTACAAAAGGGTTAAATTTTAGGAGAATCCAAGTTGATTCTCGCATAAAGGATCTGCGAGAATCAAGATCCTCATGGCGAAATTTGGAAATTTAGGGTTTCAAATTCCCCTTATATTTGTTTGAATTTTATCAAGTACTTCCCATCTCTTGTACTGATTACTGCCTTGCATCCCTGCCAAATTCGGCTTCAACAGGTACGTTGTGCCGCTCAAACCGTAACTGAGCACGTCGTTGACAATTTTACCTTTATATTTGGCTCGTATTTTTTTGCACTGCTTTTGGCATACTTTACATATGGCCTTAATCGCCTTATCGCCAGTGTCATTAAACGTAAAATCGAATTGATCTTTAAGCTCGACCTCCCACTTTTGCAGCGCACTCATGCTTATTGCGTAACCACAATATAGCGTTTTTTTCTGGATACATCTCTATATAGGATGTGTATCCACATTTTTTTAGAGCATAAAACTTCGATTTTTGTAAAATGTGGATACACATCCTATATAACAGATGTATCCACATTGTATCCACATTTATATAATTTCCATACTTACTTAATCTGTGAGAAAATGAATCTACTAAAAGAACATCCAGACAAGAAAATCTTCAGACATCGCAATCGCTGACAAGTTCAGAAAATTTGCCATTCTCCTACTCAATGATCATTTTTTTCCTCTTGGCTATAAAACAAGATACTCATACTCACAGTGTTATTTTAATGCTAAATAATCACGGTTTCACAGAAATGCCGAATTATTTTTAAAATTCATACGGATGGGAAAGAAAAAGTATAAATCTAGAAAACGAGCCGAGCTTGATTACAGTTTCTTTGAATTCGTATGTCATGTAAAAAGTGTGCTGATTGGTTGAATAGCGGAGCCAATATAATTCAGATTTGGGATGAAAGTTTATCATGCGACGGGATCGAGATATCGTATCTCTTTCCCATCCATACCAGCAAAAGGAAAACATGACAGGTTTTGATTCTTTGTATCCATAATCAGATTTGTTATAAGAGTTTTGTGCAAAACTGTCAGTCGTTCCTATTTCATTTTGTTGATAAAGATCGATGAAGAAGACACGTCAGACACGTGAAAAAATAATGAAATCTGTCCAAAACACTTTCGCCAAACTTTCTACCAGAGTTTTGCCGCAATTTTATCCAGTTCTCATGCCGATAATTGATCAAGTAAGGTGGAAGTAAAAATGTGGATACATCACCTATACAGCATGTGTATCCACAACTTGGAAATTCATTGTTTTCGGTGATTTTAAAATGTGGATACACATACATAATTTGTATCCAATTATTTGTCGATTTTGCCCACCGTACGCCATTTTTTCGAAGATGAGATGAGTGTAAATCCGTTGTCAAGCGCAACGTTTTCACAGGACTATGGAGCTCAGCGATTAGTCAACACAGTAACCTATAGACAATGGTGAACGAGAACACATATCCAGATGGAACAATTTTACAAAGTTATTTCCCTTGGCGTGAAAACGAAAGCAGTACCAGAGAATTTTGTTCTTGATCTGGCATTTCCCGTTTCGGGGTAATAAATAGATTTATAGAGTCGGACTTAAAGGTTATACAAAATGGTCTCAAAATCTGCTACTTTTTTGTGCTAAATTGTTGTAGAGGTGATTATATAGACTTGTTTTACATTTTTGTATGTTTTCAAACTGCTCAAGGTTGGAAATAGCAGCAGTAAAGTGCGACAATTTCATGCCCCTTTCAAAACGGCGAAAGCTGTGACCGCTTGACCTGTGACGTCACAACCTGATTACGATCTCGTTCAAATGCCTGTTGTGACGTCAAAATGTCAGCGACATCACGCTAGAACTCCCACAGTTGGGTGAATCTTTCGTAACAACGCCCGATGTCATAGGCTATGACGTTTAGGGCGCAATCGTAATCAGGTTGTGACGTCATGCACCAGAGGTCACGGTTCCAATACGTTTTCCCCCACGTGTGCTATTCGTGTCCTAAAACCCACTTCGACGACATTATTCGAGAAAAAAATACTAATTTGTTGTTTGGAACACTACTGGATATGTTTTAATGCAAAGTAGCATAGAGTCATTTGGTATAACCTTTAAGGCGAATCAACTTTATAGACTCTCTCTTTTACATAGCAGGCGAATCTTTACGTGAGTCGATTCGCGGATTCACCTCAAAATTCAGGCCCTATCTGAGTTCTAACCTCCTGTCATTAGTATACATTAGTATAACACCCTATTATTGATTTCCATTGGGAATTCTGGCGAGCAGGCTCATCGAATAATCAGAGGCTAAATGATTCGAACAGAGCATGTTGCATCATCAAGTTCAGTTGCAATATCGTGCAGCTTAATGGAGTTAATATCGTGCAGCTATGCCAATGGAGTTCCATAGAACAACAATGCATCATGGGATAGCATTCCATTTTGAAGCACTTGATTGGTCGATTCAAATTCTCAATTGACAATCCAGCATTTTCATTGGCTTGTGGGGAAAATTGGAAGAAAGTCCAGCCAATTCTAGAGTTTCTGTAAAGATTCACTATGGTAACTTTCTCCAATAATTTGTTCACAGAGTCCAGCATACAGTATTTTCTTGTCCACAATTCTTGATTGGTTGTTATATAATTCGAAACAACAAATTATCTCTGTCAATCTCTGTTTCTTAAGCCCGTCGCATGAGAGCTATACCCTGAGCCAATTAACTCAAGTGCCTGATGGCTCAGGAAATAGCTCACATGTGCGGGCAATTTTCGGTGAGCCCCGGAGCAAAATATCTATCTTGTTTATAACTCTTGCCTTGCAAGCAAAATCCTCACCGTGTGTGGCGGACGTAAGCTAACAGCTCAGCTGTTTTGTTCGACCGGCCAATGAAACGCATCTTACATTCACGTGATTTGTACATACTGCTGTTCAAAATGGCCATTTTTACGCAAGCCCTGTCACATGAAAGATCACATGATCTTGAAGAAGGTGTTGCCATGGGAACTGAAATCAATTAGGTGAACCTTTTGCTCACCATGTGTGCTGAGAGCTATCCCCTGAGACAACAGGCACTTGGGGCCATTGGCTCAGGGGATAGCTCTCGTGTGCATCAGGCTTTAATAAATGAAGTTGAAAGTTCACCTGCTGGGATTTGATTATTAATGACCTTATCATAAATGTACTGGTATTTGGATCATATACCATATGTACCAAATTTTTCCTCTGGTATTTACATGCAGGTGACCTTGTTTGACCCTAGCACGATGAAATCCGAGCATATATTAGAAGCTCACACTGGAACCCTGTCAGACTTTGATCTCCATGGAAACCTCCTGGTCACAGCTGGATTCTCTAACAGGTATATATACTGTGATAGAGGAAGACCCATTCTCGGGACCCATGATCATACCTTATAGACTCTAGGGGATAAAACATTAAGTTCAAGTATTTGCTTTCCTCCTAATCTGATGGTGTCCATCAGGTGGGCATGATATCACATGATTTCACTTCTATAGCTACTGTGCATCTAAAATCTCAAAATCCATAATTTATCAGGTTTCTCTGAACTACAGACATTTGCTGATTGAGATGGGTTTAGAGAAGAAAAGCAACTCCGAGTAGAGCTGACAATTTCATTCTGTATATTTCGCTATTAGTTATATCATCTTCAGCTGTGAACAAAGTTACAAACAGCACCATACGCGCAGTATATATACAAGGCGTAATGTGATCTTAGCCAATACACATTTAGGAATAGGTCAGCCAGTAATGTCAGTCAGGTTGGACGGATATTAAAATGCTGTTATTTTCAGAAAATTGTTTTTGACATTAAATGTTAAGAAGAGATAACCTGACAGCGATACCGTATACAAATGGTCTGATTCAGGTGATACAATACACAATCTAATTGATGAAAGCAATACGTAATCTGCTTATTTGACAAGAACTAAGTAAACTGTACATAAATGAATAAAGTATGGCGATATAGCGGGTATGTGCCCACATTGAATATTTCTACTTGTCATGAAGTTCGGATAAGGACTGTCATTATAAGATAATATAGGTATAATTTTCTTGGCAATCCACATTAGAATTGATGGAAACCTACAAATGTTGTAACTCGCATGGGAATATACAATTATGAAACAATATCTAACTTTTGAAAAGAAAACTGGTTAATCTATAAATGATATTACCTAAATAATTTTAAATCCTTTGATGCTTTCAATCCTTGGTTTAAAATTGGTTTGTGCCGGCATATGGCTAACGCTTCTTTGAATAACACTTGAGACCAGTGAGCTGCTGTATCAATAATTTTAGTGTTTGATTCTATAAGAGACAACAAAGAGATCGGGTCATCATCAAAAGAGCCATTTGCTAGATCAAACATTTGCGGAATGTAACTAAAATTGTCGCACTGGCTTACATGGTTAAACACCTCGGATTTGGAAGAAGCATGTTTTTTCAGGCGAGCAATAAAACATAAAAACAAAACTCACCTGAAAGAACATGCTCTTTCTCGTAATTTTTTTCCCCCAAAAAATTTGCTGCGAAGCTAGATATTAATTTTGTTCAGCCAAATTGGTCATGTAACTTAGAGCATGACAAGGACCTGAATATTTATTCCCCTGCTTGTTGAGATGAAGTCAGATCGAGTTGATTCAAATTGTGAAAATACAAAAAAAGATATTCTTCCTAAATTAAATGTATCTGCCATGTCTGCATTGAACACTTTCTCTATGAATTCCAGAATGGGAGCGCTTAATGTGGACAGATTTTTGATGGTGTATGATCTGCGTACTATGAGAGCCATGGCACCTACCCAGGTCATCATTGACCCCATGTACCTCAGATTTGTCCCTACCTACTCTAACAGACTGGCCGTTATCTCTCAGGTATGAAATCAATGTGACTACTGAAAAGTTTCCAAATGAATCTCAGTGCATTCACTTCTGGACAAATGCCCCATTAAATACTATTATCAGGGCATTAAATACCCATTAATATACCAGGTGCCCATGATTTGGCTATTAATTTTTTGCATCACCTTGGCATTAAATGGCCATTAGTGGTCGCATTCATGGTCATCACTTCACACAATCCTTTAATAGTCTCATATACTCATGGCCATGAAAAATCTCATGGTCATTAATTTGCATAAGACAAGAGAGCCGAGCAAGATTGATGGCCATTAATATTTGGAATTAAAGTAGTCATGGTCATTAAAGGAATTAATGACCATTGAGCATTGTCACAAAGCAGCTTTCAATTCAAGTAGTCAGTTTTTGGCTGGAGTAGCTGAAAGAAGACAAAGGAATGATAAAATATAGAAAGGATACACATCAAACTAATGTCTAAAATTTTATAAGGATTTACAACTCAATGATCCAGATTCTTCCATGTTGCTTTTTTACTCAAAAGTATTGTCTCTCCTTGTTGATTTGTTGGTATGTGTACCACTTTCCTGGTCTGCAGCATGAAGATGAGCAAAAGAGGACATAATCATGTAGCTCTATTCTCCTGCAAGTGTTGGGCTGCTTATTTTTTTTAATTATTTAAACGAACTTACCAGAGGAATTATTTTGTGTATGTGAAAAGTGTATTATTTCGAATCTTATCAATATCTGTTTTATTAAATATTGAAAAATTTTTATGTTTCACCTTTGATCTAGATTGGTCAGTTCCAGTTAATAGAAGCGACGGCCATGACACCAGCGTCAATGATGATGTACCAGATCCACACACACGGGGGCCTCATCATGAGCTTTGATATCTCCTCTACTTGTCACACTATGGCCTTCGGGGACAGCACAGGTCAGACATCCGCTGTACCATTATTACAGTGTGCCTTTTCATGGTCATCCTTAAATCTTTGCCTACGGAAGAAATATTCATGACTGGACAGAACACTACGACAAGCCGCTGTGAGCTGGAAAGCCGATGTCACCGGCTTATAATTCATGAATATGTCGTCAATGAGTTAAGACATCATCTGGGAAGAATGTTCCTGCATTTACAGGGCTTGATTCGAGAAGAGCGAGAGTTATCCCTCCTAATCGCTCCCTGCACATTCAAATTCAGAAGAGTGGAAAACAGCTACATGTATTCTTATTAATGGCAATTTTGAATTCCATAGTATGAAACCAGTCCTCTTGGACCTGAAAATACTCTCGCAAATGATGTCCAAGTGAAGTAGATAGACCGATAAGCAAGAAATTGTGAAGCCACTGAAATGAGCCGCAGGCATGTGATTTAAATTTTCTTTGTATTTGACCTTTAAGTTATAATGAGAGACGAGTGTACAGTACTCCTCTGTTCACAATAATCCCGTTTTTCTATGTTTCAGGTTTTCTACACTTGTTTGCGACCAGTGAACAGGCAACGTTCAATTCTTACCCAGAACCTACCGAGTTTGTCGAACATGTGAGTTAAATTTACTGCCTTCATAACTTTGGGTTTCTTTGGGGTGTTAGCCTCGGATGGTTCCCGACCAACTTCCATAGTATGGATGCTGTGTGGAAGGATCTGCTGGCACTTAAAGATGGAATGCAAATGTGTTCATATTTTTCTTTTTATGTTCTTCTTAGTATATGTCGGAACTATCAGCCTATTTACTTATTTTGGTTTTATTTGAAATATTTGGTCTCTTAATAGCTTTACAAAAGTGCTCCAAAGTTGGTATCTCAAGCCCAGCCGATATCAAAAATGGAATTCACATCACTTATCTCCCCTTGATTGATGCTGGTTTGTGACGTCACATCAGACCACCTGGCCTGACGTCATTACTAGTAAGGCCTTTTGTTTTTTATTTGTTGGTTCACGAATTTGAGTGATGAAAAAACCAGGTCGACAGGAGAGAACAAAAAAACCAAAAAAAAACACACACACAAAATTACACTCATAGTGTAATATCTTCAATACAGCCGAGTACAGTTGTAACACTATGAGTGCACCTGTACAATATCATGTAGAAGCCACAGAAAAAAATATATGCACTTTGTGGTATGTTCAATGAAAGGACATGGATGTCTTCAAAGTGGTTTGACAAGACGAGACTCCTCTGGTTTTGCTGTCTTTTTTGAACATCCTTGAAGTTGTATTTAGTATTGACCAGAGTTTCTGAACTTGTAAATAATTATTGGTCCAAGGGTCATAATTGGTGGCATGTTGTTGTATCTGTAAGATGTATTTACTGAGAGTTAAACAATACTTTTCCTATTGACTAATTGTACAAAAGTTTCAAACATTTTATTTATAAAAATGGACGTCCTTTCGGCTGTGAAAAAAACATACAAGATTTGGCATCAACAACATGGCCCTTAAATCAAGATTCGGCAACAACAACATGGCCCTTAAATCACGAAATATAGGCTCCCTATATTGGGGTTACGAAAAGCGGCTGTATGAAGATAGTGACCTTTCATTCGGGAGGGCATCTCTTCTCTTCGCCATATCCATCATAATGGAACAGCTCGCCTCGACCTGGTGTCCTTGTCAGATAGGATAACTTGAAGGAATTTACTCCGGAAAGAGTGCAACACTGATCGGGGTAGACCGGTCACATTCAGTGACGGCACCATCGTCAAGTTTTGACGACTTCACGGAGAAAACCGTGTCAGCCGACGTAATACATTTGCAGACGATGTCCCCAACCATGCCAACAGTATTGCTGCCGCTCGTTATATTGCTGAAAAGATCTAGTCTTGACTTCCGCCTCTTTCTTTGCGACGAGACAGATGTGAAAATTGTCCGCCATTTTGTCCAGAGAGCGCGCCACAAACAGCTTTGCAGAATTATCTCCCTTGACATTTCTATAAGCGGGAGAAAGGTCCAAGATGGATGCGCGATGTCTAAAGTTTCACTCTTCGACAATGTATATATTTACGTATACCTCAGCCTTCCCACTGAGTCATCCTGTCAAGAATTGTGATTTTTTTTTATCAGAGGATATAAAAATAAGGTCAGTAGCAAATTTTTACGTCGCCGGGAATAAAAAAGGACAAAATCTTGATTATTTTTTTTCCCACTTTTCGGAAAAAGTGGATCGGCGGATCCGTGAACCAACAAATAAAAAACGAAAGGCCTAACGTGATTTGCAAATCAGAAGTAGCTGGGCTTGGGATATCAACCTATTGAAAGCTTCTAGCTGACAAACTACTTCAAATTAAATCAAGGCAAATAGATAGACCAATATTTGTATTATTATTCAACCTATATGAAAAAGGGAATTTTTTGGGGGGGGGGCTCGGTGGTCGAGTAGAAGGCGTTTCGCTGGTGATCACTAGCCTCACACCACTAAAGCAACACAGGTTCAAGCCATGCTGGTGCATGTATGAAAGTTTGCCAGTTACTTGACAACGGGCAGTGGTTCTCTCTGGGTACTCGGCTTCCTCCACCAACCAAACTGACTGTGACCGTATGAGTGAAATAGCCTTGAATGTGACATTAAACCGAATTCTCCTCCCCCCAACCCAACCCTCTAATAAATTTAGTCACTCCTTGAATTTTTGCGAAAAATGATACCCCATGTACAATTTACTGGAACAGACCTGAGAGGAGTTGCCATATTAAAAAATTAATGGCTGATAACACTGCTCCTAATTGAAGGAAATAACTTGGGCCGTACAAAGTTAATTGTGATGTGAAGCATGTGATTTAAATTTCACTTACCTTACCTCAGGGGCCGATTTCATGAAACCTCACTTGAGGCAATTTCCGCACTTGAAAGTTGAAGCGCACTTGAAAACCTCCCTTGACTTGAGTTTTTGCTTTTCATGAAAGTTCACTTGAACCTGAAATGGCACTTGAGTTCAAGTGTGGTCGGACCTCCCTTGAAAACCGCACTCGAAATAAAAACGTACTTGAAATGACCAATACGACGGGAGATGGTGTCGAAAAATAAGTTTTTTCCATGTGCCCATGCATCATAATACACGTAGGGGCATTGTTCTTCATCTCATAGGTCCAAAAGTGGCACAGACATATTTATTTGACACCTGAAATTCTACCGATCGGCTCCGACCCATCAAGAATTTTGAGCATGCACTTGAATCTGAGGGGGTACTATTTTTTACCAAATCGCACAAAAGAGTTCCAAAAAGGTCACTTCAAACATCACTTGACCAAGTGCGACCAAAAACGTTTCGTGAAACACAACTTGAGATTTTTTTGAAGTGCACTTGGTCAAGTGCGAAAATCGTCCTTGAAAAAGTCAAGTCAAGTGAGGTTTCATGAAATCGGCCCAAGGTCTTTAGATCACCCTAATTTTGGCACACCCTCTAATTGGCAAGGCAAAGTCTGTTGAGAGTGATGTGGGGTCTCAACCCACATTATATAAAAAATACTGATGATCCACGGTATTGGTACTGGGGTAGATTTTGACACATATTCGATGCTTTAGGAGGTTTCAGACAAATTCTATTTCAATTGCATCTACCTACATGTAAATAGCGATAATGAAATTTAAGAAAATATTAACTTTAAAGACAACAGTTGTGAAAGGATTTTTGAATTGGATAATGTGTTTTCCAAATTATGAGACAATAGGACTTCAGTGAGGGAATGGTAGCAAACTGACACAGTGAAATCAGGGTAATTTTGCCTCATTACCATGGTTTTCCAAGATCATGATGTTAGCCAGAGACGCGTCAACCTGTCCATTGGACAGGCAATTGCAAATTTGAACAGACAAAAATTGAAAAATTTAATATAGGAGAGATAGGGAAAACAGGGAAGTAGCCTGTCCAGAGCTAGCAAAATCTGAACAGGCAGATTTTATATCCTAGGTAAACCCTTGGATGGCATCCTGATGGGCTGGCGATCCCCCTATTTTTATTTGATTTTCTGATTCGGCATTGTTTCAGAAAACTATTGAAGCATTTTGGAACTTATTAACAAATATCGGCTTTTTCGATGAAAATAAGGCATATTTCATCGAATTCCTATCTAATTCCAATTATTAGAATTGGGTTAAGTCGATATACACTTGTCCCTCATTATAACACGGTTCATTATGAAGTGGGTTTCAATATAGCACGGACAATATTATGTCCTCCAACATATAACTGTAATATGACAGCTGTTATGAAGAATCATTAGTGTGACTCGCCTATAGTGAGGCCAATATTTCATCCCCCAACTTCAATGTTATGATGAGGGACAAGTGTAGTAGACCATATTAAGGATGTCCGCTGGTGGTTTTTGGCTTTGGCAGCCATTTTGCCTGTTTTTCCTATTGGGTTATCTCCCTTTCCTAGGTTAAGAGATAGAGATTTCCTTTAAAAGCCTTCTAGCCGAGAATTTTTCACACCAACATCCATCAAATTTGATAAATTTTGATAGACAATGTGCAAACAGTTAGAATATAAGAAAAAGTTAAATACTATTTATATGAATTTTTCATGAATATGCTTCTAAACTAGGGCTATTCCCTATGTTTTCTGGGTTATCAAATTGAGCATGGGTCAGTCCACTTAACGTTACCTACAGCTAAAAAATGCACACCAACCTATATTTTTTTCTTTGTTTTTCTTCATAATACACAATTATGAATGCAACAACACACAATATTCAAAAAGTTAATTGCTTTGATTTACCACCAGCGGACATTCTTAAATCCAAGATTTTGCAAAAATAACTCTGGTGACCTAAATTTTATCATTTATTTTGAGTGTTGAAGGTCTATGCTTGCTCTTGTCAAAATATAATAAAAATGACATTTATTCTCGGAATTGTCGAGAACCTCCTTAATTGATGAGAAGTGGTAAAATAATATTTAAAAAAAATTAAATAATTGTTTTCGCATGTTTTATATTGTATTTATATGATATATATATTTTCCAGCCAGAAGCACACCAGCCAATCCATATTAATGATGAGCTGACTCCATACTCGATTATACCCATGCAGTACCCCACCCAAGGGAGACTACTGTCTGATTGGCCTGCCCACCTGTGTAAAAAGATATATCGGTGAGTTTTCCATATATATTAAAGCTTTGATACACCATCAGTAAATGGGGGAATAGGTTAATTAGAACAGGAAGTAGATAAAATGATCCAAAATCATGCATATAATCCATTATTCCTTTGCCAGTTAAATGATTTTAGAGAGTTATCTGCTTATGTAAATGACTGATTGAATTTTGTCTGAAAAATTGTGAGTGATTGAAAATAATTCAGTCAGCCCCAAAGCTTTTGAAAATCTTGGACTTATAGCGCAATACTAGCGACATATTATTCCACAGTCCTCGCTTGTAAAATGCTTTTACAGAAGGAACAATAGAGTTGTCTCCCCTGTCGATCTGGCCTTTAGATTGGGTGCCTCCCATAATGCTTTGTGTAGGTCACAAACCACTAAATAACAAACTTTCTTAATTTGTTGTAAATCGGCTGAGTACATCTTGAGAATACTAAATTCCCTAATATCTGCCACCACAGGGGATCCACCGTGTTAGGACTGAACATGCACAGGTTTGAGCCCTGCTGGTGCATGTGCGAAGTTCGCCAGTTACTTGCCTACGGGCGGTGGTTCTCTCCGGGTACTCCAGTTTTCTCCGCCATTCAAACTGGCGGTCACTATATGAGTGAAAAACCTTGAGTGTCACATTAAATCCAAATCCCCCCCCCCCCTTTCCTAGCATGTCCGGTCATTCAGGTAGCCTGCCTTTTCCATTCAAACATATAAAACATTCAGCAAACATTCATCACCATTTTATCGAGATACGACAAGCAGAAATAAGGTAATTCCACTTGAAACCGTCACAGTGAATATGGGAGGCGAGCACTGAAACGGGCTGACATTTTTTCCCAGTAATATTGCAGCCAGTAATGGATAAGCTTACACCTGTGCAAATATAAAGGCCAAGCTTCCACTACAGTTACTGACAGTTGGATTAGGGTGCTACTGAGACTTTTTTTCCCCCGCCACATTAGTGGGGCGACTTAGAAACACCGGGCGTCCGAAATACCATTATGCCGTAATTCCGTTACACATTTCTTATCCGATCAATAACTCGAGAACTGTTGAGCCAATCGAATTGAAACTTGCAGAGTGTCTTGAAATCGGTGAGAGGATGGTTGGGATTGCTTTTCAGTTACCTGCATAATCCAAGATGGCCACAATCATCCATCTTGGATTTTAGCAGTTATATCTTTGCCCATTTCTTGTCCGACCAATAACTCGGGAACTATTCAATCGGTCGACTTCAAACTTGGAGGTTGTCTTGACATCGGTGAGAGGACGGTTGGGATTACTTTTCAGTTATCTGTGTAATCCAATCAACCATCTTGGATTGTCAGCAGTTCGATCGTCACACATTTCTTGTCCGACCAATAACTCAGCCATTTTTGAACCGATCGACTTCAAACTTGGAGAGTGTCTTGACTTCGGTGAGAGGACAGTTGGGATTGCTTCTCAGTTACCTGCGTAATCCAAGATGGCTGGCATCAGCCATCTTTGATTTCAGCAGTTGTATCTTTATACATTTCTTGTCTGACCAATAACTCGAGAACTATTGAACCGATTGACTTCAGACTTGGAGAGTTTATTGACATTGATGAGAGGACGTTGGGATTGCTTTTCAGTTATCTGCATAATCCAAGATGGCCGCCATCAGCCTTCTTGGATCTCAGCAGTTGGATCTTCACACATTTCTTGTCCAATCAATAACTCAGTAACTTTTGAACCGATCGACTTAAAACTTGGATATAGAGTCTTGACATTGGTGAGAGAACAGTTGGAATTGCTTTTCATTTACTTGCGTGATCCAAGATGGCCGCAATCAGCCATCTTGGATTTCAGCAGTTGTTTCTTTGAAACACATTTCTTGTCCGACCAATAACTTGAGAACTATTGAACCGATTGACTTCAGACTTGGAGAGTTTCTTGACATCAGTGAGAGGACGGTTGGGATTGCTTTTCAGTACCTGCATAATCCAATATGACCGCCATAAGCCATCTTGGAAATCAGCAGTTGTATCTTTGCACATTTCTTGTCCGACCAATAACTCGAGAAATTTTCAGGCATATAGTTCATGTAAGATGAAGTGACGTGAATTTTCGGGATTTCCAATCGTAGAAAATGGGGAAGTGGTCAGCCATTGTTCCATATGTTAACATGTGAAGTCACGTTGAAAAGCGGTATCTCCTCTTACATGAACTATATACCACTATTCAACGGACTGACTTTGAAACTTGGAGATTGTCTGGACATCGGTGAGAGGACGGTTGGGATTACATTTCGTTTATCTGTGTAATCCAAGATGGCCGTGATCAACCATCTCCGATTGTCAGCATTTTGATCTTCACACATTTCTTGTCCAACCAATAACTTGTTAACTTTTGAACCGATCGACTGCAAACTTGGAGAGTGCCTTGACATCGGTGAGAGAACAGTTGGGATTGCTTTTCATTTACCTGTGTAATCCAAGATGGCTGCCATCAGCCAATAGTTTCTAAATGCATTTTCTGCATAAAAAGAAACATGGTTTCTGTTGGATATATCTCCATTTCCAAAATCATACCCCTATTCAATGATATGGGATATTATCGACCGAAAAAAAATCGACCATAGAGGTCCACGTCTCCCGCAGCAGCAGGATGCAATCCACCATAACAGGTGCTGCTGGTGGGGGACGTGGATCTCTATGGTCGATTTTTCTTCTTCTTCTTCTTGACACAAGATATCCATCTTTTTCTGGCCAACACATGCTGTTTAATACAATCTACATGAAACGAACCAGTCGGCCGTCGGCAGTACTATTTCCT
Organism: Hanleya hanleyi; assembly: GCA_036873755.1. Lineage (NCBI taxonomy): Eukaryota > Metazoa > Mollusca > Polyplacophora > Lepidopleurida > Hanleyidae > Hanleya > Hanleya hanleyi. The sequence goes on along the minus strand of JAVTVY010010456.1, from coordinate 26,888 downwards.
GCACAGAAAGAAGACATCAGACAACTGTTCGGCACAATCTTCAATAACATTATTTTGGCAAAACTTTGAGAGGCAAATATGTAAAAATGAAAAAAAGAATAATATATAAGATTTTCGATCCAGTTTTCGATTACTTCAGGAACAAGGTCATGCGACCTGATGAAAAGTGAGAATTTTCTAATTGACTTAGGGTTGCAAATAATTAAGGAATTAACCGTATATATTTCCTATTTTTTTTCCTGCTGTTGGTGATAAAAAGGGTTGATGTGGCACTCGAAAAATGATGTGGCAGTGCCTGTGAAACTAGAAATTGATTTTATTCCGCTCTAAATTCCTCCATTTTCGTTTTGTAGAAAGTCCAAACCGGTCGACCCCGACATCATAAGATCTATGAAAATGTACCACAATGTGGGGTACACTCCTAACCCTGGAACCAAGAGGCGGAACCAGGTCCTCTACAAATCTGCCACCAGCAACAAACACCGTAGTCGCAAGTCCAGCGTGCCCGAGTCCCCTCTCGGACGAGGTATGAGTGCACTCCGCAGATTCTGAGATGAATAACATGTACCAATCAAAACCCTCATAGATTATAGAGACAGAAGGTTAGGGAAAAGCGTACTACACAGTGCAGTACATCGTAGGTTGAAGAAAGTAGACAGAAACTTCGTATTTGTATGAGTATTAAAGGCAATGTAAACTCTGGTGAATGTGCGTGGCCAGTTAAAACTTTTTCCTCATAGAATCCAAATCGTGTATCAGATATTTTTTTACATATTTTTTTAAAGCAGTACTAAACGTTATAACTTTGCTACACTGGAACAACATAGAGGCCACCATGTTTGAAGAATCGTGATGTCAGCGTACACTAGTTCTTCTGCCTCTGGAGGTAAAAACGCATCAATTGGCAAAGGTGCAGTACTCGAGACCGTAGCTCACAAACATGAACGAGGATGATAGTGCGACGTGTCGGGATTACCTGGCACATTGTGATAGCCAAATGTAGAGCAGCCCGGCATGGTAGAATATCTGACAGAATCAGGCCGTATTCTACGACAAAACTAAGCTATAACATTGCATTTGTCAGTCGGGGAACGGAAAGGTGCATAAAACGACCACGTGCGACCATATGTTATCTCGGCGCAGAGAATGTCTGATGAGATTATCGGCACAACTGAATTTTATGCTTTCCCATTGGTTTAAAATTATGCCCAAAATAAACATGGCGGCGCCCTCAAGAAATTCCAAATCACAGTATTCTCTATGTTTGCATCTTTTTCATTTATTGAAAAAAATGGGGAAAAAGTCTTTGTCACGAGTTTTTTAATCTATAGGGACTCTTGTATAATTCCCGCAGTGTATTACCACAGAGTTTACATTCCCTTTAATCATTCAGGGGACTAACTTCTAGAAGTTATAGATTATAACCTCTACAAGTGATTATATTAAAATTTTGAAAGAGCACGATTAAACCATTATTTTAACACACAGCACTGATATGTGATAGAAAACTGGGTGTCGAACATTCCCTCCAAGCTTGCTTCATTTTGCCTAGAAACCCATTGAAAAGTCGGAAAATGGTCCAATTCGGCCAAATTTCTAGTGAAATCTGTAAGAGTGATTTCAATTAAAATTTCTGTCACGTGTTCCCAGGCCCGGTGCCAACTTTAAAAGGCAAAAATAAGTGGGTGTCAACCTAACCGCTTTATGTCAGATTTTCATGCTGTAGTTGAGTCTTGCTTTCTATATGCATAGTCAAGGGGCATGACCCCCGATCTACTCCACGACCCCAATCACTCGTGTTGACGAACCCAGTCATCAATCTGTATATACTTGTGTGCGGCTATGACAGTGCTGAACTTGGTATAATAGATATAAGCTATTAAGAAGACAAGAAGAATTATGATGGTCTACCCTATTATTAAATTAGACAGGGGTAATTGCTATGAAAAAATGAAGGGCAACTTATATGTAGTTCATAACTTGGCTAGTTTATAATTTTTATTTATTTTTTTTTTCTCTATTTTTATAACTTCTTTAAGTAGATCTCTTGTAAGTTAAAGTCTTGTAATCTTTTCATTGTCACAGGAGATGACCCATTTATTCTGGTGCCCAAACGGTACCGGAAGGTCGAGATCAAGTATTCCAAGCTCGGTGTGGAGGACTTCGACTTCCGACATTACAACAAGACCAACTTCGCTGGATTAGAAACCCACATCCCAAATGCTTATTGTAATTCCATGCTCCAAGTTAGTATATTATTCTTCGAGATTTGACCCCTTCCCCCCCCCCCCTTCCACTCACCCTCTCCTCTCTTCTCCATCGCTATATTTATAGAATGCTGTGAAATATTATGCCCGAGGTCATAGCACAGATGTTCGAGCTTGCGATAATAATCGTGCAGTATTCTGTTTATTACATACCTGTAGTATTTTCTGACGATAATGAATGAAAAAAAGGGATCACAATCGTCATTATTTTAAAATCAACGAATACGTTATAAAGGAAAGACTGCAGCTGTTGCCAAATTCACATAGACTTCTGGACGCGGATGAATACACAGACTGATGCATAATCATTTATAAATACATGTATGAAATGGTGCAGTGCATTCTGGGCTTACTACTATAATGTATAATGACATGGATGGAAAAGTTGTTCCGATCGGCAGGTTGCAGATGACACAGTTGAACATGTTCACAGTGTCACATTGATTTGTTAAAAAGTTGAACTTACTGTATTTCATCTGATTATTCAGACAGCAAAACTGAAATTCAGGCTACTGTGGAGAAAAATTCTACTAACATTCTACAAATTTCACTAGCTGTCTTTGCAGTTCTTGGCATAAATAACATATCCATGTCACAGTATTTAGCCTCAGTTGACATAAGGATGAAGTTTTTCTGCTTCTAAGTCTAAAAATGCTGTTCGAAAAATTAGAAGAAATAGGGTAATAATGAAAGTTTCGAGAACAAAGAGATTGTGTGTTCCATGTGGCTTTGCCATAAAAGCTAACTTATCCCAAAATACACTTTGTTAGTTATGCTCCCCCCCCCCTCTAACTAGAGGGGGGGCATATAGCGATCGCTTTTTCCGTCCGTCTGTCCGTCCAAATTTCTTGTCCGCTCAATATCTCGGTTAATATTTGATGGACGAGATTGAAACTTGCATGGAATGTGCCCAGTGCCTCGTAGATGTGCAGCGTTGAGTTTTTTCCGAGTTCCGGTATAATTTTCAAGAGTTACGGCCCTTTTTCTGAAATCACTGTGAATGGGACTTGTCCGGGCTGGATCTTGGTTAATATTGTATGGACAAGTATGAAATTTGCATGATATGTGGTCAGTGCCCCACAGTTGTGCAGCGTAAAGTTTCACCATGTTTCGCTTATATTTTCAAGGGTTATGGCCCTTTGTTCCTGAATTCTCCGTGAATTGAGACTTGTCCGGGCTGGATCTCGGTTAATATTGTATGGACAATTATGAAATTTGCAGGATATGTTGTCAGTGCCCTGTAGTTGTGCAGCGTGAAGTTTCGCCGCGTTTCGCATATATTTTCAAGAGTTATGGCCCTTTATTCTTCAATTTTTTGTAAATTGGGACTTGTCCGGGCTGGATCTCGGTTAATATTTTATGGACAATTATGAAATTTGCAAGATATGTGGTCAGTGCCCTGTAGTTGTGCAGCGTGAAGTTTCTCCAAATTTCGCGTATATTTTCAAGAGTTATGGCCCTTTTTTCTTCAAATCTTTGTGAATTGAGACTTGTAGAGCTGGATCTCGGTTAATATTGTATGGACAAGTATGAAATTTGCATGATATGTGTGGTCAGTGACCCATTGGTATGCAGCGTGAAGTTTCTCTGCTTTCGGTTATATTTTCAACAGTTATGGCCCTTCGTTTATCAAACGTAAGTGAATGGGATATATTTATTTGCCCAGGCTGGATCTCAGTCCATAACCGATTTGGACCAGGAAAATGGCTATATTATATGTTATTCTACATGCCAAAGCAGACAACATAGGTCCTGAAGTATGAAATTGAAATTGCCCCAGAAAGAGTGAATTGGGTGCAAAAATCAAAGTTCACAGATTGCTTCATAATTTCACCACAATATACTCCCAAGGAATGTAGGTCTCATAACCAGGTCACATTTTCGGATTTGCGAAAGCCCTGGTGACCATCTTGCATCGAAACATCGTATTATCACTTGTTGGTTGATACTTGGAAAATGTATTGTGTGAGGCATGGCAACAACAGTGACTGAAACCGAATTTTTATAATTATCCAAATTAGGCCTCCACCAACCAATAAACAACAGAACAATGGCGGGGCAGTCTCGCATTAAAGCGGAAGGGGGGGCATACAATTGAGCAATCTCTGATTGCTTCCTTCCTGTGTGCTTAGATCTACATCGTTTTGTGAACAAGAGTAAACTTTATTTCTAGTCGAATATCACAGTCAAAGATAAACACAAGCTCCAGGGCATCTGCAGTCGGACACAAAAGATCACAAGTTATCATTGATAAGGGAATTTGTGGTTATCCCCCCTACTTCTATACAATCATTGAGTTACCTTTCTTTTTGCTATTTCTTTTTTAACAAATCATAACCAGGGTCTCAGCAGTTGGAAATCTCCCTAAGTGCATTATGTTATGAAATTATTGATGTCCACTTTTGATTTCAGGTGCTGTATTTCATAGAACCCCTGAGAGTTGTCTTGGCATCTCACCTCTGCCCTAAAGAGTTCTGTTTGGCCTGTGAGCTGGGATTTCTCTTTCATATGTTGGACAAACAGAAAGGGCAGACATGTCAGGTCAGTGCAGTCCAGTGTTTTTCTGTACGGATAAAAGAGAAAAATGTTTTTGTTCCAGATCATTTTGATCATGTTCTGAACCATGAATGTCAACCTTTTTACCCTTCAGTCAAAACTGGCCTTGGGGTACCTGTGGGCGTCTTCAGAATTTATTGAGAAGTGGTCTTTTTCTATGCTTATTTATTAGAGAGCCAAGTACTGTGATGTCCGAGTTCTTCGCACCCAACGACCCCTCCAACAACGCCCTTGGAACTGTCATCATCATGCATCTCTGTCCATCTTCTCCGTTTTCTCATTTACACCATATTCTCCAGGATTACTATGCCTAGGAAACACTACAACTTACACATGTATAATTTGGCAATACTAACATGAAAATATGCCAGCTATCACCAGTTCTCAATATTCTTCTGGATTAAAAGATAGGGCAAAGTGAAATTATACAAACCAATAGCTGATCAGCTAAAGTCATGGGTCAGTGCACAGACAGGCTCTTCTTTCAGTGTTCGTATACTACCTTGAAAAACTTGAAAAGCCTTGAAAATGAAAATTATACTAAAGACCTTGATTCGACCTTGAAAACAGGAATTTCTGTCCAGTGTGGTCAATTCTATTGTCAAGTTATAGCTCAAGATATAAGATGGCAAAATTAACCCCATCATCACGATCATAGCAATATATTTTTAGGGCTGTTCAAATCACTTTTCGTCCGTCGTCCGTCCGTCCGTCCGTCAGTCAGTCAGTCAGTCAGTCAGTCCGTCCGTAAACAATTCTTGTTATCGCGATTTCTCAGGAACTACTTTATGGATCTTTCTCAAATTTGGTACACAGGTTCCCCTTGGACTCTAGTTGTGCAAGATACCTGTTTTGGTCCGATTTGAAAATCCAATATGGCGACCAGGCAGCCATCTTGGATTTCCCCATGAAATCTTGTTATCGCGATTTCTCAGGAACTACTGCATGGATCTTTCTCAAATTTGGTACACAGGTTCCCCTTGGGGTCTAGTTGTGCAAGATACCCTTTTTGGTCCGATTCGAAAATCCAATATGGCCACCAGGCAGCCATCTTCGATTTCCCCATGAAACCTTGTTATCGCGATTTCTCAGGAACTCCTGCATGGATCTTTCTCAAATTTGGTACACAGGTTCCCCTTGGGGTCTAGTTGTGCAAGATACCTTTTTTGGTCCGATTCGAAAATCCAATATGGCCACCGGGCATCCATCTTGGATTTCCCCATGAAATCTTGTTATCGCGATTTCTCAGGAACTACTTCATGGATCTTTCTCAAATTTGGTACACAGGTTCCCCTTGGGGTCTAGTTGTGCAAGATACCTTTCTGGTCCGATTCGAAAATCCAATATGGCCACCAGGCAGCCATCTTGGATTTCCCCATGAAACCTTGTTATCGCGATTTCTCAGGAACTACTGCATGGATCTTTCTCAAATTTGGTACACAGGTTCCCCTTGGGGTCTAGTTGCGCAAGATACCTTTTTTGGTCCGATTCGAAAATCCAATATGGCCACCGGGCAGCCATCTTGGATTTCCCCATGAAATCTTGTTATCGCGATTTCTCAGGAACTACTGCATGAATATTTTTCAAATTTGGTACACAGGTTCCCCTTGGGGTCTGGTTGTGCAAGATACCTTTTCTGGTCCGATTCGAAAATCCAATATGGCCACCAGGCAGCCATCTTGGATTTCCCCATGAAACCTTGTTATCGCGATTTCTCAGGAACTACTGCATGGATCTCTCTCAAATTTGGTACACAGGTTCCCCTTGGGGTCTAGTTGTGCAAGATACCTTTTCTGGTCCGATTCGAAAATCCAATATGGCCACAAGGCGGCCATCTTGGATTTCCCCATGAAATCTTGTTATTGCGATTTCTCAGGAACTACTGCATGGATCTTTCTCAAATTTGGTACACAGGTTCCCCTTGGGGTCTAGTTGTGCAAGATACCTTTTCTGGTCCGATTCGAAAATCCAATATGGCCACCAGGCAGCCATCTTGGATTTCCCCATGAAACCTTATCGCGATTTCTCAGGAACTACTGCATGGATCTCTCTCAAATTTGGTACACAGGTTCCCCTTGGGGTCTAGTTGCCCAAGATACCTTTTCTAGTCCGATTCGAAAATCCAATATGGCCACCAGGCAGCCATCTTGGATTTCGCCATGAAACTTTATCGTCATTTCTCAGGAAGTACTGCATGGATCTTTCTCAAATTTGATACACAGGTTCCCCTTAGGGTCCAGTTGTGCAAGATACCTTTTTCGGTCCGAATCGAAAATCCAATATGGCCACAAGGCAGCCATCTTGGATTTCTCCATGAAACCTTTTTATCGCGATGTCTCAGGAACTACTGCATAGATCTTTCTCAAATTTGGTACACAGTTTCCCCTTGGGGTCTAGTTGTGCAAGATACCTTTTTTGGTCCGATTCGAAAATCCAATATGGCCACCAGGCAGCCATATTGGATTTCCTCATGAAAATTTATCGTCATTTCTCAGGAAGCACTGCATGGATCTTTCTCAAATTTGTTACACAGGTTCCCCTTGGTGTCTAGTTGTGCAAGATATCTTTCCCGGTCCGATTTGAAAATCCAGTATGGCCACCAGGCAACCATCTTGGATTTCTCCATGAAACTTTATCGTCATTTCTCAGGAACTACTGCAAGGATCTTTCTCACAGGTTCCCCTTAGGGTCTCGATATCCAAGATGTCTTTTTCGGTCCGAATCGAAAATCCAATATGGTCACCAGGCGGCCATCTTGGATTTTCCCATTTTGTTATCGTGATTTCTCAGGAACTACTGCATGGATCTTTGTTAAATTTGGTACACAGGTTCTCCTTGTCTAGTTGTGCAAGATACCTTTTTCGGTCTGAATCGAAAATCCAATATGGCCACAAGGCGGCCATCTTGAATTTCCCCTTGAAACATTGTTATCGTGAATGCTCAGGAAATATTTCATGGATCTTTCTGAAATTTGATACACAGGTCCCACATGGGGCCTAGTAGTGCAAGATACCTTTTTTAGTCCGATTCGAAAATCCAAGTTACGCTTCAAATTAATACGGTATTCTCGAGTTGTGACATTGCATCACAAGAGTCAGCGGATCAAACGGTGGGGCATATTCTATATATTGACTATAGAGAACATCCATACCTTCACCTCCCATATCACGGAGTTCAAATAATTCGGAATTAAAGTGTATTTCTTCAAATTTTAAATCAGTTTTCTTTAGTCCATGCAGTAGCAAGTGAACTGCTCCACCCTTTCGTCTACCAGCGGGTCGGCTACATGAATGGACGTCACTCTTGTGACTCAACGTCACAACTCAACAACTGTAGACTACTGCATGTTTTGATCCAAGGGAGATAATCACGATTCAGGCACTTTTGAAGTTTCAACATTACTGCGCAGACCGGATCCCTTGTACCATCTTATTATTTTGGAGCATGGTATCTTAAAAGAGATATATCAAACTAGCCCAGTAAACAGAACAGAATTAGCATTCGTTCCTAATTATGAAATCTTAAGTATGTTTCATAGCTCATGCCAAAGTGTCAAAGAGATTGGTCCTCGCTTCCAGTACCCAATGATGACACGTGCAAAAAAAAAAAAATTAAAAAAAAATACTACAAAACAAAGGCGAAGGATCCTCCGTACATGTACTTTCACTTTCAGACTAACTTTGCTCATTTCTCTTGTATTATAACAACCGACATAAGTACAGTTTCTAGAAATCTTGAAACTCCTGAAACTTGATTATATCTTGGTGTTTTTCAGTGTCCTTTTTCCGATCTTTTTCGCTCAGATTCGAAATTCTGTAAACAAAATTACAAATCAATCGTTTTTTCTTAGTAACAATGGACAAAAAGATCCTCTAGTCATTAGCTTACAATTATCGGACAATGGTGGGCGCCAAGATCCTTCAGGATCTCTCGTTGATCATCCAGAAGGAATTCCCAGATCTATCTGGAAGACAATGTTTGAACAATATATTTGCTGACAGTACATTTAAGTGAAAAAATTCTGAAAATTTATCCGTATAGCAGCACTGAAAATTGGAAGTTTCAAATTGTACGAACCCTGTTCTTTGTTCTCTCAATATTGTGAGAAAGCCCAATTGAGAGGGTATTTTGTTTTACTCAATCTTGTTTTGTCAGACAAGATTTTATTCCTTTGCAAATGTCCTCTATTGTTTGGTTTATCATACGTGTAGGCGGGTAACTTCCTGCGCGCATTTCGGACCATCCCTGAGGCGGCAGCATTGGGTCTGGTCCTCGGAGACGCTGAGGAGTCGATGGGCCGCATCAACCTGGCACGCCTCATACAGAACTGGCAGAGGTTCCAACACCAGCAAATTCACTCAGTAAGTTTTATAGTGTACCTCTGACCTGCCATGCCTCATACAGAACTGGCAGAGGTTCCAACACCAGCAGATTCACTCAGTAAGTTTTATAGTGTACCTGTGACCTGCCCTGCCTCATACAGAACTGGCAGAGGTTCCAACACCAGCAGATTCACTCAGTGAGTATTATAGTGTACCTCTGATCTGGCACACTTCATAGAGAATTGACAGAGGTTCCAACACCAGCAGATTCACTCGGTAAGTTATTATAGTGTACATCCGACCCGGGACGCCTCATTCGTTAAAAAAATAAAGAATGTGAAAATCTTCATTTTAAGTATAATATGGTGTTGTAATAACAAGGTGCCGAAATGTCATCCCCTCAGGGGTTTTTTCAGACAGTTTTTCATCGGGGTAACCCCGATGAAAAATGATTACAAATTGAGTTTTTGGAATTTTTTAAATTGAGTTTTTTTCTCGGAAATTGAGTATTTTCTGGGGTTGATAGTTTGCGCGCCAAAGGCGCGCTAAAAAATTGAGTTTTTGTGAAAAAAAAATTGAGTTTCTGTGAAAAAATAGTCGGAAGAAATATATAATTTGCGTCTGCCGGCAAGAATTTTTTTTGGCCGACGTTGCGGTCAATTGCAGAGACAGGGCGATATAAAGACATCATGTCTGAATACCTTACGTAAACCAGGATCGTTGTTGGAATCATAACGAAAGACATCAACAATTTTGGGGTAAAAGATTCGATCGTTACCTTTCCATTTTTATTTAACATCTTTCGACAGCGATTGGCAGCCATTTTCCTTCGACAGAGATACTGCATCAATAAATAGTTGTCTCCCTTGTTGCATTCGGAAACCAGGATTAGTGTGAAGTAGCGCACTCTTTCACGGGCTCCCGACCAGCGCCCTCTGTAGCGCCGTGATTGGCTAATAAACAACCTTGACCCTACCAAGGCAACGTGACAATCGTTTGACAGTTCGACGAAAGGAAGGTACACACCGACGAGTTACGGTCTCGAAGAATTACAATCAATTAAATATACGAATGAACGCAGAAGGAATTGTATGGATAGCAGTTGCGTAGAGGGAAACCACCTTGCACTTGTTAACATATCATGGATATTCATATATTTATTGATCTTGGACTCAATGATCAATCCGTTCAGTCAGTTTTGGTTCATGTAATTTATCAGTCCATTCCATATATCCGCATGTGTTGCATGGGATTTACTTTAGCAATTACACTTCAGTAGTTTATTTGTGTGAACCTCTATACCTCACTCTGAAGTACATGCATAACAAAATGGACATTCATGTTTATTATTATGCCATTTTTAACATTTGTATTTTTCTCTGCGATGAAAAAGCGATCAAATAAAAGATTGTTTGGAGTGTACTACTAAAATAATAAAAAATTGAGTTTTATATCTACTACACGACTAAAAAGTTGAAAAATTGAGTTTTATTGTACTTTTAGCGCGCCGAAGGCGCGCAAAAAAAATTGAGTTTTTCAAGTTTTGAAATTGAGTTCGATAAAGGATTTTCGTCTGAAAAAACCCCTGCCCCTTTTCTTTGTTCCGAAATTTCATGAGCCGAAATGTTGTGTGCCAAAATGTCGCTTACCGAAATGTGTGCCGAAATGTCGCGTATTCCTGTGAGTCTGCCTTTCAATTCAATTCTCATTATTAATTCACTTAATCTTGTCCTGTATTCCCTTGAATATAATTTCCTCTGCCTATTCTAGGAGACATGTCAGAAAGTTTCACTAACTGACGATGAAATCAGCCCTGATTTGACCGATAACTCAACAGAGGAGAAACCTGATGTGGCGAAAACAAAGAAGAAAAAACGGCAAGGACGAAAGAAAGAGGAAGTAAAAGAAGGGAGCAAGGAGGAAGAACTGCCAGCAGAAGGCGCTGTTACTGAGGAGGATAGGTTTGTTATGAGGGTACTGAACATTGAGAACCATTACAAATAATTCTTATTTTGTTCAAAGGTGAAATGCAAGTGTTTCATTTTTCCAAGTTTTGTCCCCATTTTGATTAAATGGATGGTAAACGACAGAATTGGTTTGGTAAAAAAAAATAATAAACAAGCCTCGGTAAATGATGGCTTACCTCAAAAACATGCATTGCTTATGCCCTTTAAGGGAGCTTCTTGAAATTGGGGCATGCTAGGAACTGGCATTCCAAACAGAGAGGCATGGTGCGCCAAGTTGGAACTCCTACATGTAGGAACTCCATGGCATACTTTTTGGAACTTGGCAGACAAAGAATGGCTTATGCGATACCATGCAATGGCATGAGGGCAATGGCATATGCCATTCCAATTGGAACTCTAATCCATCTAGATCGGAACACTAACTGGGCACGGTGTGTCCCATTTGGATAACCGGCATATGCCATTCCTATCAAGGAACTCGTGCCCCAATTTCAAGAAGCTCCCTTATCTGAGACCAAGGCCTGGGTTTCCGTGTTCAACAACAGCTCTCAGCAGATCAAGGTGATGCGTCTGACCTGTCTCACTTTGCAATGAAGGGGTCACAGGTGTACGGCATATGTAAATCTCATCTTTTCATATATTTTAGCCCTTTTCATCAGGGTTGTTCCATTTAAAAAGGTATGGAAGGGGAGGAAGGCACTTAATATATTATTCTATGGGTCATGGGAGGAAATTCCCTTCAATCCGTGTTACAACATTGGGAAGGTCAATAAAATTTCTATGGGTGGTGGGGTATAATTCAAAGCTGCCTTTCGCCCCTCCCATACCTTTTTAAATTGAACAGCCCTCAGATCAATATGATTTTATTATCTAGAAACTATGATGATATTCGATTAACGTAATAGGATTCAGATGTATCGATCAATCCCAAGACATATTTCTCTGTTTGCAATATCACGAGGTCAACCTGTCTTTCTGATGTAATTGCGGCCTGACTATGACATTTCCAAACCTACATCCCTAAATCGTGGAGAAGCTCTGTCATTGGCCAGTACTCAGAACACGGAAAGAGGAATGTTGATTCCAGATCTACATATTAAAGTGATAAGTAAAGGGGAGCGTTGTTTGTAGATCTGGTTTCCATCATAATGCCTGAAACCTTAAGTAAAGTATCATTTGACTGTATACGTACATTGACTTGCTTTAATTCTGAGGAAATGGTGTCACGGCTATTGCACTTTTAGATAACAAGAGCAACAGCTATCATTCTCAATGAAACACACTGTAGATTTTCGAATGCTTATTAAGTCCGGCACACACCAGCGCATGAAATCGCAAGCAACAGGATATTTGAACGCGTGCGACTGAACATCTCGAAAATCATCCCGTGTGCGGGGAAGTGGAAACAGGAGATTTTGTCGCAAGCAACAGGATCCGGAGTTTCAGCGTGTTTAATATTTCGGTGACAGAATCTCCGGATAAATTTGTGCCGGTGACAAGTTGCTCGTGTGCGGTGAACGGGAAACTTTTTGTCCTGTTGCCACATAATTTAAGCAAAGCAGAAAAAGGATCCAAATCACCGGCGTCCAAATATCTTGGTGTTTGCGACTTCATGCACTTGTGTGCGCCGGGCTTTACGAAGTCTACATCTTATACGGTCATGTGATTACGATCATGTGACAACATTTTACCACTGTTTCACAAGGGTAGCTCATGCAGAGTTGCAACACTGTCGCCTCATGTGCGGGCAAAGCAAAACAAGGATTCAAAATCACTGGCATCCAAATATCTTGTTGCTTGCGATTTCATGCGCTAGTGTGCTCCGGGCTTTAGTGTGTCTTGATTTGGATACCAACATTGTAAGTCAACCATATAAGGCAAATGTTTTTCCTGCCATCTTTACCTCAGGAGAGAGGAGAACTCCATAATAAATGAGCTGTTCAGTATTCCGATGTCGACGGTGTTGAGATGTCGATGTGGCCATGAAGTGCAGAGGGAGACGGACACCACACTGATCAACCTGTCCTACCCCGATTGCTCTCCACAGGGTAATGTTGCTTTTGTTGTCTCCCTTCAATGGAGATTGTCAAACTCCACTGTAAATAATTCTGTTCTCTCCTGGGTTTGAGAAGGCAAAATGAGGTGATGGGGGCTTATCGGACTTAAATCTGTCATGGTTCGATGTCGACGATGGTCATATTGGGAAAATGCCTGTCCTTCGACATCATCCCCAGCCAGGAGGAAGACCAACCATTTGATTAAGAGGCTTTTGAAGAGGCTTTGTGGTCTGACGACCTTTCAGAATATTCCCATATTTGTGCAAATTAAACGCCAGGCAATGTGTTGTATATTTTGTCCCCTCTGGTTGCATTTAATTCACTTGTTCACATCTGTATTTGTTATGTCTTGAGAGAGACTCCATCATGTCATTTTTACCCAGAAATTCATTGAGTTGGTCCTTCAGCTTTTTCCTCTGTATAAACTAGGCCTTCGCCAAAATAGATTGAGGTCCCACTAAGGTGGCAAATCCCACTTGAATGCCATCCATTCATTGGCTGTTATTTTAAATGGACAGTTCCAGTAACAGAGTATACAGACCTGCACTCTGGAGGATGGCCCTTTTTGTTTCGTACTATATAGTTTTGTCTTAATTTTGAGATCAGTAAACATGTTAATTGATATTATTTTGTTCTTTCAGCTGCGGGAAGGCTGCCAGTGCCATTTACATTTGCTCAAGTAGTGGAGCACAGTTTGATAGCTGAACAGAACACACAGGCTTGGTGTAACATATGTGAAAGATATCAACCCCATGTAAGTGGCACTTAATTATCAGTCTATTTATCTGACCGTGTGAGAACACCGTTCGATACCAGAACACCACACACAGGCTTGGTGTAATTATGTGAAAAATATCTTGAGCATAATGAAATTGCGGGGTAGAGAATTGCTGTCTGTTCCTCTGCATGTGTCGCAAATTGTTTTTACCACGATAACTTCAAAAGCATTTGGTCCATTTCACCGAAGATATATTTGGAAAATATCTCTCACACTTTTGATATTGAGGTCAGGAGGTCAAAGTTCATGGTACAGTACCCCGAAACTGAATCTAGACTTATCCAGTCCGCATCTTCTTATGATTCAGCAAACCATCTCGAAAGTTTACCATGTTTACAGATGTGTTATTCATGTGATCTTAAGGTTGTCCGCTGGTGGTGTCGGGATTTGACGGCCATTTTCCGTGCTTTTGCCGGTTTTTCACAGTAGGTTATCTCCCTTTTCTAGGTTAAGAGATAGGGAATTACTTAGTCTTCTAGCCGAGAATTTTGCACACCAACATTCATTCAATTTGATAAATTTTGATAGACATTGTGATTATCTTCACACGGTTAGAATATAAGAAAAAGTTAAATACTATTTATATTATTTTTTCATGAATATGCTTCAAAACCAGGACTATTCCCTATGTTTTCTGGGTTATCAAATTGAGCATGGGTCAGAAATTGAGCATGGGTCAGTCCGTTTAAGTGCCTACAGCTAAAAAATGCACATGAACCTATATTTTTATATATCGATGTAGACCTGTTAGGGTCAGCCAGATATATATAGGAGGGCTGTAACTCTTGGAACAGGATGCGCCCGGTTTACTCTTGCACAAAACAAAGTTCTTACGCTGAAAGGAATAGTTCTGAAGCTTTTTCTTCTTGATAACCTTGTTTTTTGTCTTTTGAATTATTTTTGTTGTTCTTTTACGTAAGCTGAATATAGTAGATTTGTCTTGATGTTTTCTCAAGTGCTCAGTTGTTGTTTTTGAGGGTTTGCTGTTTCTAGGTAAAAGTATGCCGTCTGCTAGACCAGAGACTGTCGTCTGCTAAACCAGAGAATATAAGAGGAAAATGCTGGTTGATTTTTGGTCTGTGTATGTCACAATTTTTTTGACATGAAATGGCTTGGTTATTTGCGCTGAAAACTTACCTCACTTCCACTCTTTGCATTTCTTGTTCACATGAAATCATACAGTAAGAATTTTAATGACACAGTTCTCTCCCCTGCTAGTCACGTGTCTGCATAGCTACCCATAATGCATCCTTCTTGTTCCTACTGCTTCGTGGGTCAGGAAGTAAAGATTGTCAGCTCCGTGAAAAATTGTATATTCCTAGCGTCTGATATTCAGCAAGAAGTCCTTTGGGAAGTATTCTATAAGTTATCAGCGTAAAAATGGCTCAAAATATGTCTCAAATGTCATGCATGTCTTGTGGAGGTGACAAGCCTAGTTATGACCTTCACTCAACGTGTCCGCCATGCCGGCAGGGAAGAATCTGTACGTGGGACACAGGGGTTTTTCTTGACAGTTTTTCATCGGGGTAACCCCGATGAAAAACAAATAAGAATTGAGTTTTGACGTTTTTTTGGAAATTGAGTTTTCCATGAAAAAATTGAGTATTTTATTTTTCGGACATTCGCGCGCCGTAGGCGCGCGAAAAAATTGAGTTTCCTTCAATAAAATTGAGTTTCTGTAACGAAATGCAAAGATAATACAGCTCGCGAGAAGAAAGAAAAGACTGCACTCACGTGGCGGAAGAGCGATGTGTGCGTTGTTGTTGTTATACGCACCGCAAACGTTTTATTCTTCTATGTTTTGATGACGTAATGCGCTAACTAACCCTCGGAAACCTTTGCTAGATTATTTTTTGAGAGCCTCGAATACTTTCTGTAATGGTTCCCGACTGGCGCCAAATGACTCAAGTGTATTCTCCTTCGCTCGGCTGTTGGTGCAAAAGCCACCTACGTTAAACCCAACAGGCGAAAACAGCCTATATGAAGGAATTGAATCCGGCTAACACGTGGTCCTCACAGCGAATAACACGAGGGTGAAAATAAAACCTGGGACATTTGGATATCAATTCGCAGATGAATTTGATTCGGATTCGTTCATAATTAGACTGATAAACAATTTTCCCTAAGACAGCACATCGGGCAAAGTAGAATCAAGCGGTAAGGAAATTTGTGAAAATAAAAATGGATCGTTCAGAGACATTGCCTGCATGAGCTGTCATGAAGAACAACAACGCGGTCTACCCATTTGCGTTGAGAAGACGCATTTCTTCAGAAGTCAGTTTATTTGAGGTCAAGATTTTAACTTTAACGGCACTGCACTTCTTGATTATGTCTGCGACTCTTGAATTTTTGTTGGTAATTTTTATCTTTCACTGTAAAAACCATCATGGTATGAAATGAAAATATGTGGGACAAAAATATCAGGAATTTCCTTATTTTTTTAATGTTGCTGCGTACCGGTATCTGATATAAATCCATGCCAAGCTGTTATGCCTAGTCTTTATACAAAGGTTCATTAATAATTGTTTTACTGCTTGCCAGGAAATGAGGCAGGTGGCCAGATTTTATTTTTTATTTATTTTTTTTTATTTTTTTTTTTTGCAATGCAGACAATCCCAATTGTTTTGTTTTTTTGCAATACAAAGATACAAAAGAAATAAGATTCAGACTATATATACTTACCACTTAGCAAAAAATGTTTAGGTTGAATACTGCTCATCAATGGAGATAACCAATCACTCGCCTGAACTAATTTAAGGGTGTGCTATTTTAGGTGTGCTAACCACCCTCCTAAGAATATATAAATAAAGTGATTTCAATTAATTTCCCATTGAGAAGTTTACATCTAGTTGCACAGTGACCAGCACTGATGGAAGTGGCAACTGGTCAAGAAATGCTGGGTGCGAGAAATTTGGATTCTCACAAACTGTGCCACTGGGAATACAAAGTCCGCAAATTTGGATTCTCTGGATACTCGCAAACTAAGCCATTGAGAATCCAACTGGATTCTCGCAAAATTTTGCGAAATTCTACCCCTGTGCGGTGTATGTGGGGAACCCTCACCTGTATTTCTTTATGAGGGGAAACTGGGGTTGGCGATTTCCGACTCCAGGTACCAGGATGTGGTGTGGTCATGTGGTGTTTACCTTATCGACGACAGTTCCCGCCATGAATACCACAGACAGAAGAACTCGTCTGAGACTGATGGAGGTGCTGTGGTTGCGAACATATCGTTCCAGAGTTGATGTGAATGTACAGGTGAAATGTCAAGGATTGGGATTTAAAATGCTGAAAAACTGAACTTAGAAAAATAAAGAACTGAATAAAGATCTATGCATGGAGACATTCATACAGTTGATGATCAATAATAAACTCCAGTAAATGGGGAGAGTCAGACGCAGGCATTTGCACGTCCCTGAAAGTGAAAGTAGGCGGGATGATGTAGAGCTGCCAAATGTCAAGAAATGTAAAGTGTCTCCATGAATAGATTTTGTAATGTGTAAATTCCATTAGTCCCACCAAACCCCGGGAGTGGTTCGCTTGACACCTGCATTAAGCTCGGACTAAAACTACTGAATGATCGATTCTTCCTATTTCTAAGATGAAAAGGCACTAAAAATTGAGTTTTCGCACTTCATTCGATGAAAATTGGGAAAAATTGAGTTTTCATACTTCATTCGATGAAAATCGGGAAAAATTGAGTTTTAGGCATTATTTAGCGCGCCAAAGGCGCGCGAAAAAAATTGAGTTTTATTGAATTCAGAAATTGAGTAGATGAAACAATTTTGTCAAGAATAACCCCTGGGGACACGGCCTGTGAAGAATGTATTGTGTGGGCGCCCGGCATATTCCAGGTGTATCTAGCCGGTTCTCTGGCAGCTAACGAGGAAAATAATGTCGTTAGGCCTACCGATCTCGCCAATGAGACGTATGTAGCTCAGTCTCCACGTACTAGCGTAGGCGAGGAGACTAGGGGGTTTGTAAGTTCTGCAGCTGGGTCTACTCTAGTCAGCCTATTGAACGTAAATAAAGATAAACAAACGCCCCCCCCGCTCACGATTCTTCCATTTCAGACCAGGCGAAGGGTCAATCAGGTAAGAAGCCGACCCGGTTGGTACAGGTGGAAGGAATAATCGAGGATATGGAATCTGGCACTACAACGACTGTGGAAGTGGAGGTTCCTATCGAGCGGATGCCTGGATACGACGATGAAGGGAAATCGGTAACGGACCCAGGCTTAGCGTGGGAAAGCCAGGGGACTTCGATCTCTCGATCGGAGTCAACTTATGATTACGAAAACTTAGGTAGCGCTAGTGAGGGGCCTAACGTTAAGTTTTCATTTGGGTCCGGGGTTGGGAAAGTACCTTCCTCAACGCTGTTGAGGCCTGGACTTCCCGGTCGTTCAGTTACGCCTATAACTGTTTCGACTGGTTGGTCTGACTTTTCCCAACCTGCTTCCGGTTACTCTGGTGGCCTTCCTCGTCCCCCTGCCGAGACGTTTGTATCTACGAGCCTTCTGGGCCACCAGAGATTAAGGTTCCCGCAACAACAGCAGTATGGTATGTATACAGGTACCTATGATATGCCAAATTATTTGCCTGCCTCTGAGATGCGATATCAAGATCCCTCTCAAGTGGGTCAAATTATGCGGCATCCGGTTGCTAATCTGTCTTCGCCCTTGCGTGGCTTAGCTCAGATATCTGCTTCCGGTGGTATTCGAGGTACGGGACCGGCTATGCTACGTATAATGCGTCCTCCCGGTTTACGACCTCGAGTGCCAGTTCACCGACCTTTACAGTGGCCGTGCTCACGGTCATTTGTAAGGTCCCCGAGTGTGAACACACCTCGTCAGGCCCTGCTTCCGGTCCACTCTCAAGTGACGGATCCGACATTGGCTGCCATTCTGCGCGGAATGGAACAGCAACGTCAGGAGATGAAGGAATTGAGAGAGATGATGACCAGTCAAATTCGGAGCGGTACGTCCCCGCTTCCGGTTTTGGCTGAACAGTCTAGGAAACCGGAAGCTAATTTGACGAGGACTATCCCTTCTATTACTCCTCCCTGGCAGGAAGCCCCGGAAGCTATGGAAGTGGATAGGGACCAGTACGGTAGATCTGAATTGAATGAAATATTATGAATTAATTTCCGGCATCTATGACTTGATTCCTGGTATGCAGCTTCCGGTCCCACATGCGGGGGATATTGAAACTGAATCAGGAGAGTCAAATCGGGTTACGAGATCGGCAACCACGCTTCCGGCCTCAACTGCTATTCATTCTATTTGCCACTTGTTCCATAGAACTTTAGCAGAACCCGCTACGCAGGAGGAACGTGCAATCAGGCTGAGACCTAGAGCTCGCTTCCGCCCTGCAGGATCTTCTGGTCCGTTCCCAGTACAGAAGCCAAACACACGATCTTATGGCGTACATGAATCACCGTTTAGCTTCCGGTTTGCAGAGGTGAACGGCGACTTTATGTCCTACTAATACTAAAGTGCCTAGTAATCCGGATGTTCCCTTTACGAACAAACAGGCCGCAGTACTTGAGGAAACTGCTCGACAAGGAGTGGCGATTACGAATCACCTGGACTGGTTTCTTAAAGCCATAAAGGATGGTTTATTCTCGCTGTTGGGCGCGGAAAGCCAAGAACAGTTACAGGAGGGTATAAACCTCGTTCTTGACTACCAGAAGATTGCTTCCGGTGCAGTAGAAGATCTATTGGTACATAATGCCTACTTATCTTCTATGCTAGTGTATTTAAGGAGAAAGGCCTTCATTCCTTTTATGCATAGTTACACACCGGAAGCAGTAAAGAGGAGTTTACTAGAGACATCTACGGCTCCTTCTTTACTGTTTGGTGATGCTGTTGCCGAAGTTCGACCTGAAATGGATCGTATTGAACATGACAGGTCGGTAGCTTCCGGTGCTTCGTCTAAGAGACATATGGCTTCCGGGTCAGGTCCAAAGGCGAAGAAGGCTAAGAAGAACCCGCCTAGTTCCAAGGCTACTAAGGGTGCTTCCGGCCAACAGCAGAGCCAAGCGCCTGCTTCTTTAGAGCCAAGAGTATCGACCTATGGCCATAAGAAGCAGGGTAAGGGGAAATCCAAGCAGTCAAAGAATACCTGATATCTCGGGCCATACCGGGTGGCTTCCGGTATGGCGGGAACACCGAGACATAATGTTTCCAGTTCCCCAACAACTGGACCTTCCGGTAGGGGGAAGGCTGCAGTTGTTTTGGAGGAACTGGATAAGGATCGGGACGGAAGCGTGGGTCATTCGAACTATCAGATACGGCTATCGCCTATTGTTCGACACGCTTCCTCCCTTGACTGCATATCCCCTTCCGTCTCGTATTCCATTACGAACGGGTCATCTATCAGCGATACAGTCCTCTGTGGACAAGCTGATAGAGAAGGCAGCAGTAATAGAGCTTCCGGTTTCGGATATAACACCCGGGTTCTATTCGCCGGTCTTTCTGGTCCCCAAGAAAGATACGTCCGAGATGCGCATGGTTATAAACCTAAAGCGCCTCAACAAGGACTACCTCACTCCACCGCCACACTTCCGCATGGAGTCCTTCCGGTCTATCCGGACAGTACTCAAACAAGGGGAATGGCTGACTTCTCTGGATTTAAGGGATGCATACCTGCATATCCCGATACATCCGGAGGACAGGAAGTACTTGAGATTCATGGTCGGCAAACGACGCTTCCAAATTCAAGTGCCTCCGTTCGGCCTATCCACTTCCCCTTGGGTGTTCACACGAGTGTTTACACCAGTGGCACAATTCCTGCACAGTCTAGGTATAAAGTACCACTTTTATATCGACGACTCCCTGCTAAGGAATGCCTGCAAAGAGCAGTTAATCCTAGACACCCAGTTTGTCTTAAGGATATTGACTTCTCTGGGATACATCCCACACGAAGAGAAGTCAGAGCTGACTCCTTCGCAAAGGCGCAAATTTCTGGGGGTGGAATACGATACGCTTCTAGCTGTCGCCAAACCCCCAGAAGATCGATGGCAAAAGATAACAGCGAAGATACCTCAAATCCTCAAGTTATCTCAAGCCAGGGCTTTACACTTTGCTGCGATAATCGGCCTCTTGACGTCGACACAGGACGTAACACCAAGAGGGCGGTTGCAGCTTCGTCCCTTAATGATTTACTTCAATCACGAATGGGTCGAAAGGCAGTTGAATCCGTGGATACCTGTAACGCCGCTAGTCAAACAATGCCTCCAATGGTGGCTGGATCCACTCAACGTTATGCCGGGTGTGTCCCTACTTCCGTTTCGTCCGTCACATCACCTGTTCACGGACGCATTCTATGGAAGGATGGGGAGCCCACCTCGAGTCCAGGTCGATATCCGGGTTATGGACAATCGAGGAACGCTCGTACCATATAAACGTGTTGGAGTTTATGGCAGTGACACATGCCATCCGCACCGCACGTGGGTGAGCGTATTGACCGACAAGAACCTGCTAGTTGCGACGGACAACACATCAGTCGTGTCCTACATCAACAAGCAGGGACGGACAACACATCAGTCGTGTCCTACATCAACAAGCAGGGGGGGACGAGATCTCCGCAATTACAAAGCCAAGCGGAAATCTTTTTCGGTCTGTGTTGGGACAACAACATATCGGTGTTGGCCAGACACATCCCGGGGGTCCTGAATGTCTTAGCGGATTCGCTTTCACGACGGAATCAGATAATTCACCCAGCCATACTAAAACAAATAGCTCATGTCTGGGAGATGCCACACATAGATCTGTTCGCCACTCGGCGCAACAATCTACTGCCCCTGTTCATGTTGCTGGTCCCGGATCCGTCGGCATATGCAGTGGACGCCCTATCGCAGGACTGGTCAAGGATGGTAGCATATGCGTTCCCTCCTCCAGCTATCCTGGCGAAGGTACTCCAGAAGATCCACGAACACACGTGTCGTTTACCTGATTGTTCCGTGGTGGCCAGCAAGGCCGTGGTTCCCGGACTTACTGGATCTTCTGGTAGATGTACCAAGACAGCTTCCGGTGTGGCACAATCTACTGCGCCAGCCCGGAACGTCAATATTCCACAGCCAGCCAGGACTGTTCCACTACCACGTGTGCAAGTGCTCAAGAAGCACTTCGCTCAGGCGGGATTTTCAGCGGAAGTTGGGCGCCGAATGGCACAATCAATTCGACTGTCCTCTTCCGCTGTATACAACTCAAAGTGGGCAATCTTCGATCTTTGGTGTGGAGAGAGGGATATCAATCCATCCTGCGCCACTATCCCTGAATTAGCAGAGTTCCTATTGCACCTGTTCCGGGATAGGGGCCTGGTACCCGCTATGGTCGAAGGTTATAGGGCAGCCATTGCTCAACCTATTCTTCTGGGTACTGGGATTAATCCCTTGACTGATCCAAATTTATCTGCACTATTCAAGTCATACAAGATAACTGGTCAGTCGGCTGTTCCGAAATTACCCAAGTGGGACTTAGCCTAATAGTACTTCGGCAATTAGGAAAGCCACCTTTCGAGCCAATAGAGGCTATTGAGCTAAAAATGTTATCATACAAAACTTCGTTTTTGTTGGCTCTTGCTTCGGCAGCTAGAGTGTCAGAGCTGCATGCGCTCGATAAAAGGAATGTCAGACACTCTAGGGACTGGAGCAATGTAGTTCTCACAACGGTTCCTGAGTTTGTGGCCAAGAATCAAGCCCTCTACGATTCCATATCTCGAGAGTTCACAATTCTAGCCTTATCTGATTTCCTTTCGTCCGGTCTTGAATCAGACATGTTGATGTGTCCGGTTCGTGCACTTGCGTGTTACCTGAATCGTACAGAGGAGATCAGAGCGGGAAGGAGGCGTTTGTTTATCCCTTTCGATCCCAAAGCCAAACAAGAAATAAGCAAAAATACTATCTCAAGTTGGCTCAAAAATACGATTCGGCTAACGTACTCCACGGCTACGGATAGACAAGCCGCGCTTGTAAACGTTTCGGGTCACGAGATTAGGGCACTAGCGGCGTCATGGCCTCGATGGACTAACAGATCAGTGACCGACATTATGAGGGCGTGCTACTGGAGGTCAAACACGACATTTGCCTCTTTCTACCTCCGGGACATGACGTTAGCATGTGACGACCTCTATTCCATCGGCCCACTTGTGACCGCACAGCGGGTATCTGGGGGACCGAGGCCAGCAAGGTAGCAACATAAAGTCCGGGCGTATAGTTTTAACCCTGCTTGCTGGTGAGTGCATTTTTTCTCTCGGCCCCTTTCGAAAAAAAGGGGGGGGGGGCGTATCTTGCAACTCAACCTTGAAGTCAGAGTAGCGACAGAGGTTCCCTGTGTACCATAGGCATACAGGTTATTGCTGTTGTATGATCTCATGGATCCTCTTTGAGGTAGAAGATCGGTGATTTCTACTCTGTACTAGTCACTATGTGTATGGCATTGATTACTAACCACGGATTGTATCAGTTTGCCCACCTACCTTACGGTGGCATTCTATGCAAAGAGTGGAAGTGAGGTAAGTTTTCAGCGCAAATAACAAAAAAAATTCACAGGTAAATTTTCTGTTATTAAGTTAAAACTTACCTCACTTCCAGTGATGCCCACCCATCCTCCCCTCTATGATACATCCTAACCATGTATCGCAGTGGAACAAGAAGGATGCATTATGGGTAGCTATGCAGACACGTGACTAGCAGGGGAGAGAACTGTGTCATTAAAATTCTTACTGTATGATTTCATGTGAACAAGAAATGCAAAGAGTGGAAGTGAGGTAAGTTTTAGCTTAATAACAGAAAATTTACCTGTGAAATTTTTTTTTTGGTCAATATTAATGTATATTTGTTGTATACTGCATTTCCAATTTCATGTTCCTCTTCACTTTCCTCATTTCTTTGGTTTCACCGTGTTTGAAAGAAAATTTTGGCAAATGAATTTGAGTGTTCCCCCTCCTTGAGACCCTCTTCAGCAATGTAACACAGCCACTGAAGCCAGTGGTTTCCATGTACAGCAAAGTGGGGGGAGATTTCTAGGCCAGTTCTTTTGCTGACCCAGTTTTGTGGGCCAGACCTGAATAGACTTCTAACAACTAATATACATGTACAAGTAGGTTTACTCAGAGTAATATTGGCCATAAATTCTTTTGTCATTAATCCATGATATGGTAAGGAGTTAATTACCAACAGCTTGATCAATTGTCATATCCGAATCCTCTAACCAGCCCTCTTCCATAAAGAATTAGAGCATTTCCACAAAGTGGATGCTCTTATGTTTTCATGAGAAACAGCTCCGCCGGATCTGCCGCCGCCGCCGCGACTTCAAACGTGAATAGCTCTGAAACCGTTAAATATTTTTGGGTCAGACTTTGTGTGCTATCTCCTTAGGCCTGGGAAATTTGTCTGGTTGTGTTTCGACATCCGCTGCTCACCACTAGCTGGTGTTGTAGTCAGAGCATAGGTAAACCTTTCTCTGATGATTTCGTCTGGACGGCTTGTCTGATTTCTTTGAAATTTTATTACAATGGTCTTGAAGGATAGTCAATGTGCTGAAAAGATTTTGGTGTAGCTGGCATAACTATAAATGCAAGTTTTTTGCGTCTCAAAAAAAAAGTTTTTTGTGAAATGAAAATTTACCAATTCACTTGGAGAAATATTTAAAAACTGTTCTATTCTAGGTTGCCAAGCATAAATATAGGATTGCCGACATGATAATTCCCTTTCGGTGCGAACCAATTTGCCATTTAAATGAAAAATCTCATTTATCTGACCGTTTGAGTACTATTTGTTATGTACCAGTACGGAGTACACAGACCTGGATGGAGGATCAGGATTGCTATTCAAATTTCAGCATCAGCTCAATCTCCAATGATGGATCACTCGATTTTTGTTTTGAATCATGCGAACATGAAACTTGCCAATCTTTTTGCGAACAATGTCAAATGTTATTAGAAGGGAGGCTGGGTAGCCAATGCATTGCAGTGAGTCTAACTGTAACGTGCAGAATTCAAGTTCATTTGCTTCTGGTATTATTTTGATAAAAAGACAATACTTGATTATTTAGGTTTTGCCCAAAAACCGTGGTGAAGTTCAGATGTATGCTGATGATCACAGGCATGACAAATACCAGTCGTTTCTATGATTCCCAGACATCGATATATAAAAAAGCCTATAGGCTCTAGTTTTCCCTCATATTACACAATTATGAATGCAACAACACACATTATTCAAAAAGTTAATTACTTTGATTTACCACCAGAGGACATCCTTAAGGAGACCTATATATTTTTTGTGTCAACGGTCAAGGTCAAATCTCGAAAATGATAATGGCTTGTCTGTACTTTATCATGAGGTTTTATTCACCAAACTTCTCCAAACTTCATAGACTTTATCTTGATATAATGCCAATGAAGCCAGTTATGATCCCCACCTGGACCCTGATCTGGGGATATAGAATTGCTGCCTATCTGTACATGTGTGCTTCACAAATTCTTGGTAGCATGCATAACTCAGGAACGGTTAAGTGAATTCTCTTCACACCCAATGTAAATAGAATTTGAAACAACTCGCAAATATACTCAGACACCGTTTTCACAAGTGCTGGTATCAGAAACTGGGCACTTGCTCATTCAAAGGGTCATTGTTGATTTCTCTGATTTTCATGAAGTGCCACATTCACTCAGTCGCAATTAATCGATCACCCCTCAATATTTCTACCTCAAATATAAATTCCGGTCAATTTATCGGGAGAATTACTGTATATTTGGTCTGACAAAAGTACCGTACCTGATTGTAAAGAAATTGAATGTGTTTAGATCATAGTTGTTGGACTGTCAATGATGCAATATTAATATTACTGTTACAGATGCAGTCTAAGATACTGAAAGGTCTCCCGGATGTTCTTGCCCTCAACTGTCAGCTAGAGAACCAGAGGGACCTGGACTTTTGGAAAATACAACAGGACGTAAGACTTGTAATCTTGTCGAACTTGTGACTCCAGGCTGTTGTCTGAGATTTGTGTCAGAATACCCGGATTATAAAACGTTATCAAATAACTGCCCCACACATGCTCATACGAACTGATTGTCGTCGTATGTGTTGTCTGCCTGTCTGTCTGTCCATCTCTCATGTGAACACGATATCTCAAGAAGGATTACAGCTCGGCGTTTTAAAGTCATACCACATAATGCAGATAGTGATGGGTCAGAAGCCTATTGAAAATTACTGACCTTGACCTATTTCATCAAGGTCAAATCCTGGTATTTGCAATACTTTTTGAAGGATTAAGGCTAGGGTCCCCAAATTCATCTTACTTCAGGGGTTTTTTTAGGCAGTTTTTCATTGTGGTATTCCCGATGAAAACGAATTTGAATTGAGTTTTTGCGATTTTTTCAAAATTGAGTTTTGAGCTAGAAATTGAGTTTTCTTCATACAAGATTGAGTTTATGTAACACAGGGGCGAACAAAAATGTCCCGATCACGGGAAAGTTCTCGCGACCGAAAGTTCACAATACAAGGTTGTTGTTGTTCGTGTCACCTTCGTCTCTATGTCAATAAATGTCCGTATGAGAGCCCACTCTTCACGTCATCTCTGCCACTTCCCGGGTTTCCGTATGTTTGTTTAGCTGCAGACACCGCGTCTCGTCATGGGATATCCAGTGAAAATGGAACAAGCTCAAGAAGCTTTCGCGGGGATTATTTTTCTTGTCGTTGACTACAGCGCCTCTACAATGTCGTAATATCACGACATTATAACGTTTTACGTTGATTTATCTTATCTCATGACAAGGGAGACAATTCGCTGTCGAGTACCGCCAGATACAATTTCAGCGCCTCAACACGTGGCAGACGATTGACAAACGTAAGTGAGAAACTCTCAAGAACACAAATGAAAAATATATTTGTCATACTCTGAAAAATTGTCAACTTCTTTGATCTGTTGGAACTCT
>JAVTVY010010454.1:0-49548 GCA_036873755.1 Hanleya hanleyi | reverse complement strand
TCATGCACGCGTCACAAAGTTATTATATATTCATGAGATGCAGTCAGTGTTCTGCATGAGATTCCATATCGACATATGGACATATGATCCCGTATCGACATATGGATATATGATCCCATATCGACATAGGGACATATGGTCCATATGGACACATGGAGATATGAACCCTAATCGACATATGGACATATGATCCCATATCGACATATGGACATATGCTCCCATATCGATATATGGACGTATGGTCCCATGTGGACATATGGTCCCATATGGACATAGATCCCATATGGACATATGGACATATGGTCCCATATGGACATATGGAAATATGGTCCCATATGGACATATGATCCCGTAGCGACATATGGACATATGGTCCCATATGGACATATGATCCCATATGGACATATGGACATATGATCCCATATCGACATATGGACATATGATCCCATATCAACATATGGACATATGATCTCATATCGACATTTGGGGAGCGGTGATAGGATACTGAGTTATTAAATTTTCAAAATGAAATTAAAACCTATCAATGTTATCTATTTCAGCCGCCTAGACCAATCGTTATTCATATCCCGAGATTTATTGAAGAATGGTGAAGATTCGTGCTATGGAAACTGAGATTTGTTGTGCAAATTTCATACCTTGAATGATACCACAGGCAATACAGGCTACACCGCCAATGAAAATGCATGTTGCCAAAGGTAGTCTTCTCCCCAAGCTGTAATAGTAATACAATGCATTAGCAAGATGAAGGCATAGATAGTTGACAAAACGGATTCAATGGGCTGCGATAATAAAGGATTGCTGCTTGTGTCCGGTAGAGGATTGTTGCTTGTGTCCGGTAGAGGATTGCTGCTTGTGTCCGGTAGAGGATTGTTGCTTGTGTCCGGTAGAGGATTGCTGCTTGTGTCCGATAGAGGATTGCTGCTTGTGTCGCTCCAACGGGCGAATCTTGCGGACATTTATTACGAGAAAACTTCGGAGGTAAAAACTGTCAACAATCACTTGGCTCTGATACTCATTTCTGCTTTTCGAATTAGCTTCGCCAGGGAGCATTCTGGTTTAGTACAATGACGCAGTATATATGTATGGTGGCCGATAAGGGACACCGCTAGGTATGTGGTTTGGTAACACGAAGGCAGGATGCGAAGCGCGAAGGCAGGATGCGAAGCGCGAAGGCAGGATGCGAAGCGCGAAATCCAAACACGAAGGCAGGATGCGAAGTGCGAAGGAAGGATGCGAAGCGCGAAGGCAGGATGCGAAGCGCGAAGTCCAAACACCACTTCGCGCTTCGCATCCTGCCTTCGCGCTTCGCATCCTGCCTTCGTGTTTGAACTTCGCGCTTCGCATCCTGCCTTCGTGTTTGAACTTCGCGCTTCGCATCCTGCCTTCCTTCGCGCTTCGCATCCTGCCTTCGTGTTTGAACTTCGCGCTTCGCATCCTGCCTTCGCGCTTCGCATCCTGCCTTCGTGTTTGAACTTCGCGCTTCGCATCCTGCCTTCGTGTTACCACCATAAATTTTCCAGTATTCTTAATGCTGAGAGATTTTGTTACCGACAACTGATTGATTTAGTCAAATTTATTATCAAGGCTGGGGATTTAAAAAAATTGATCCTGTATTTTTTTTCCTGTTTAGTTTTAATTTTGCATCCAACTTCATTTGTCGTCCTCCATATTTTGTAATCATATTCTGATCCTGTGATACAATTATATATACCAGTATTTAATATGTTAAGTTTCTGTGATACAGTATGATATGTAATACTATTATGCTTGGTTTCTGTGAAACATTTATTGTATGTTTTCCAATCTTATGTAAAATTTCCGACCATATTATTATTGTATAGCAGATGTCGTGATTGATATGAAGAATTTTCGACGATATATCCGACGTTAAAATATTGACGGATGACGCTGTCTTCAATAAAATCGAGCATAAATGAACTATACTTTGAATCAAGAAAATCAGCGAGTTTGACTGTATCGAGTGACGAAATGGTTCCGGTAATAAAGAAAGACTGGTCTTGTACTCGTGTATCTAAGCATATACAGACTTTATTCTTCATGTAAACCATCCCGACGAGAAAGGCGACTATACTCTGATCTCGGCAGTGGTAAATAAAATAATTCAAATGGCGGCCTGGCCTCGCTTTCATCGGATCATGCGCAGTGGCACTTGTTTTGACTTCGCGCTTCGCATCCTGCCTTCGTGTTTGGACTTCGCGCTTCGCATCCTGCCTTCGTACTTCGCATCCTGCCTTCGTGTTTGGACTTCGCACTTCGCATCCTGCCTTCGCGCTTCGCATCCTGCCTTCGTGTTTGGACTTCGCGCTTCGCATCCTGCCTTCGCGCTTCGCATCCTGCCTTCGTGTTTGAACTTCGCGCTTCGCATCCTGCCTTCGCGCTTCGCATCCTGCCTTCGTGTTTGGACTTCGCGCTTCGCATCCTGCCTTCGCACTTCGCATCCTGGCTTCGTGTTTGGACTTCGCGCTTCGCATCCTGCCTTCGTGTTACCAAACCACATACCTGAAACAATGCAGCGATGTCCCTTATCGGCCACCATATATATGGGTGTTAGCAACAATATCCTAGGCGGATTTCAAGTAACAAGTTCAGCCTCGTTAATCGGCTCATTCGTAACTTTTCGATGATCTCCGTGGCAGTAATGGCGTCCCTTCATAGATGTACACTCATCCGAATTCCCGTTCTACAAAGATGTACCTTGAAGAATATTCTCTGTACCCACCCCCTACCATCACTCCCCACTCCCGCCCTCTCTTGGACATAGCACCAGAAAGGCTTCATTTCTCTGTTATGTAGCTACTATTTAAAAAGGAGAGCATACCGTCACCCATTGTTATTTCATATATCACAAGAAGTATGTAAATTCTGGTTTAAATGATAAATTTAACAAAATTTGAATGCAGAAAACTAAACTGAAAACAAAACCATTTCTCTACTACTGCAGTAATACAGATATCGCAAATAATGTATGTAAAATGATAAAATGTAGCCTATAGTTTCTTGGGTATTTTTTTCGATGGTTCGTAAATCTCGGAAGCATTTTGTTCTATCGAGCTTTGATCGACAATCTTCCTCCATTGTAATCCATATAGTGTACTTTTTCATATGGCCTATATATCATTGATCTATGTCAATTCTTGGAAATATCAAAGGGAAGGAAAAGCGATATTCTACCACATCCTATGTGTTTTAACGAATAACATTATTACATATAAAGAAGGAAACCCAGGTGACATCTAATTCCATTAGATGCTACCTCACAACCGATCGGTGTGGATTATATGAATTCATAATTTTCTTCGCGTGTCCAGTTGAACTCGCCCAGAAGGGTAATAGGATTGAAATGGATATCAAAATTTATCGTCTGCCTGTATCTTCTTGTACAATTTGCTGATGTCAATAACACTTTTTGGACGTATGATAGGTACACAATCCAATCATTGGATTAGGAGAGAATTTGACATGTATTCAAAAACCAAGGGTCACGCTTGTATCATTTTGATCGTCAATGGCGTTCTAGCACGCCCCTGTAGCTGCCATACTGTGGACTCTCCAACCGGTGTCGATTTCAGTAACGCGACTTGCAGGTGTTGCTTGCTTGGATTAATTGGCGGGCCAAAGCATTTTTGTCAGGTATAGTGATGTTAATCCAGTTTTAAATACACGAGAATATATTCTTTTCAGGAAATATCTCCACATTGTGCTGTTCTCAGTATGGTAGAATAGGATGAGTCTTCACTTTTGATCACTCAGGCCGTAAGCCGTCGTGCCCAAACTTACACTCATCCTATTGCAACGCGATCTATTTTAGGTGTTTTACAACAGAAAGCGAAGAATTATTTCTTAATTTTTCCCCTGAGAATGTGACATAGTATCCATTAGTTTTTCCTGATACACTGCTTGGAATATCACTTGTTGGCGTATATTTTCGTCGCAATAAATTGTGAGCCGTAAATCGGTAACGGAGATAATTTCGATTTGTTTTTCTTTTCCTGATCATTGAATATGGGGTCAAACTTCAGCATATGAAAGAGATTTTTCTAATGTTTTGTCATCTTCCTTCTACTCTTCCGTAACATGACTATCCTAGCAGATTAGTGAAGTATCTATAATGCAGTACTCACAAGTAAATAATCGGGATGTTTAACACGAAGATAACAATCTCTATTCCTGCACCTATCATGAACGTGGTATATTTGAATCCTGGAAGGGATCCTGTGCTGAAGAGCAGTCCGAAATAACCCACAGATCCACAGAACCTAAAAAAAAAAGAAATTGTGGAGAAGAATATGCCACAGAAATATTGCATCGCAATGTCTGGTTCTTGTAGTCTGAGAATAAAATCCTGAAGCTGAAGATCAGGAAGATACATTATCACCTTTGTGTAGGAATTCAGGCATCACTGAAAAATGTTGACCGCTTCTCTCTTGCAGGAAACAAGCCTATGTTTATGTATACTATGATTGTCTTTTTGAATTTGGTGCTAATACTGTTATATGGAATATGGAGTAGATCTTTGGATTATGGACGCGGATATTCTCTAATGGACGACGGCTGGATTATGAATGGACTAGACGCTTGTAATTTAGCGACCAGCAGTCCCGTTTACACACCCTGTATCAGCGCGCGAGGGTGCCCGAAGGACCGATTCCACAGGACTAGAGTCATTTGTCCCGAGCTTATCAACCAAATTTCACCTCATGAATTCACATTACCATTTCAGAAAAAATGATATTCATGCACTAATTTCGACAGGTTAAGGCGGAAAGGCTATCCAATCTTGTATGTAAGTGGTGAATGTTCTGCAAGAGAGCGCTTCGAAAAGATAACCTCTGATAAGTGATGCAGACCCGAGAACACGAAGGTAATCCTCCGTGATCTGTAATGTACTTGGCTCGAACGCAGACCACTAATTTCGCGCGTAAACATTGAAATGGTCGGCTCTTTCTCTCTCTTTTGGACACATTTCACGAACAGGTTTTATTCCGACGAAGTAGGATACCATCTGCAAATTGTCCGGTAGTCAGTGAGTGAGTGAGTGAGTGAGTCCATCTGAATCCTTTCGTCGGCAAAATAAGGAGAATCGTTGACATTAGAACCTTGATTTGTTTGCATGAAGGTGAATTAGGGGACTGTTACCAGCAAGTTTTGAGCTGACCTACTTTTGATGAAAATTTCTGGTGATTGTTGATGAAAATCACTGTTGATTCTGACTTGGACCGTGCCCATCTTAATATAGGCAGGATTTCAACTTGGGGCGGGGGATTTCCAAGAGTTCAGTGCGTGTCGGAGTCCTAATGCCTACCCTACTTCGTAGGTCCTGTGACGTTTAGTCACACTGCCATGTAAAATAACTTGGAGACATAAAGCATACCGTCTATCGCACACTACAGGGATCTCCTTTCACCGCGACAGTTAACTATATGAGGTGATTTGTCTAGGTTATGAATGGCGCATCAATATACTGCCATAATTACCGGCGATTCGGTCACCCAGCCAACAACAACGCCCGCAAAGCGTGAAGAAAAAATTCTGCGGATTTATGAAGAGAATATACTTTGCCAGTCGAAGCCGATAAATGTCAAAGATCGTACGATCTTTTGGTTGCCTCACCTGATCAATTCCCTGTCAAACGACTCATAACCGATAACATTTGCTTCTTCCATATATCTTGCAGATATTCTATCTCAGGGTTTAATATTATTGATGCCTTCATAGAATTAAATTTTGCAAGTCAATTTCTGTACCTTGATTCTTTCACTTTCTTTTCTTGTTCACATGTTTGCTGCTTTCTTGTTCACATGTTTGCTGCTTTCTTGTTCCCCGTATCAATACGTAAAACCATCTCGCTAAGTAATAATTGGAAGTATACTTACCATATATACCAGAGGATAACACTCCGTATCATGAGGGATCGGCTCCGGAAGAGATGGCATACATTGTAAAGTCGTTGTTTCTCGCGATTCTCTCGGTGTTCAGATAGCATGGACTGCATTTCCGTGGAGATTTTCTTTTGCCCAGTATTAAACCTCAAGATTTTCTGTATCAGCTTCTCTGCTCGTCCATATTCGCCATTCACGAGGAGCCAACGCAGAGATTCTGGGTACATCCTGAAGAAGGTAAAAAAATATATATATTATTATTATTATTATTATTATTATTATTTAATCGTGTAACGCGGTGGACATTTTCTCGTCCTGAATGATAGAAGAGTATATTTCGTGTTAGCATTTCCCTGTGGGAAGACTCTCCCTGCTGAGATCATCCTTGTGTAAGCATTGTTTTCGGGACTCATGTGTCCACGATAGGGCTCTGAGGATCTGGGTTAATGGATGATGGGGACAGTTATCAGTTATCACACATGTGATAAAACAACCTTTTGTTAAGCCTAACTCTACCCGGCCTGACAGATTTGAGGCCGACGAAGGCCTATGGAGGGCTACTTCGCCCCATCTCATATAAACTTCCCTTATTCCTTAGGTTATGGGGCGATAACTTGACAACATATATCTTGGGGTCACGCTCTATTAGAAAATGTAAAAAATCCATCCGAAAAAGGCATTTTGAGCGGAGGTTTCAGTCTGATTTTTTGTATTTTTATAACTGATATTTTCTCCACAGAAACTAAATGATCAATTAAAAAATGAATATCTGGTGTGAAACAACATAATGTTGGGGTCTTGTATGAGTAAGAAGGCAACAAATGTGAAGAAAAATGACGAAAACCCATCTTTTCAATCACATCTTCATCGCCGCCATTTTGAATTATCCATGATTCTCTGCTTGAAGGGGTTTGTAATTAGGTTCAAACTGACCCCAGTATGATATATTATACAGTCACGAAGTGCCAGGTCTAGACGTTTTGTCTTTTTGTAGATAGCTTTTTTAGAGGAGGGAGAGGATCAGGCCTCTTTGGAATAACCATTCTCACCAGACGATGAATAAAGTCAGTAAGGTCGAGAGGGAAATGCAGAGCTGCATCCAACGCCAGTCCCGAAACAAGAGCGCCAGCAAGGCAAGCAGTAATGCTCCAAGTCCCCAAAATATTTCCAGGATGCAGTTCATGACCCCTCGCTGCTTGGTTGTGAAGTATTCCATCACGAGGGAAAATAATGCAATCTGGAGGCCCTGTGCAAAATACGAAAATATTCGCTGATATATTTTCGAGCAACGCAAACTCACAGCGGTTATCTGAATGAATAAATGAGTTATGCCTTTCTGTTTCATGCACCGAGTTTTGCAAGCGTTCATTCTCTAATCCAGACTCATTGACGTGAAACGCCCTGTGATGTAAGAGAAGTATGTGTTACAATTTCCACAGGAGTTATATTAACATGTAATTTTTAATTATCTCTGTTCTTACTATATAATGTTTATGTTTACACAATGTTATGTACGGCGCATCACGTTGGGCACACCGGTTCTCGTCAGATCCCCGAAGTTAAGCCGCGTTGAGGTTGGTCAATATTTGGATGGGTACCGGGTGCTGTACAGGACCAGGATAATAGAAACTGTGGACACTCTCGTGTTTTGGCACATGTAGGCACCGTCGTGATATGACTGAAAAAATGTTGAAAACGACGTTAAATCCCACTCACTCACTCACTCATTCACTCACCCACAATGTTAGTGGATATTTAAATGTATCCAGGCCTGGGGAGCGAATTTAGCTCCTCTCATTATGTTTCTTAACCCTTGAGCTAATAAGCTCAATAAGCACACACTTCCGTCAAACTCTGCTAGAAATTGCAAAAAAAAAAACCAAGACGGCCGACATGATGGCGTCACGGTTACGTCATTTTGAAAAAAGGCATTTTTTAGACAATTTTTCCTTCGAATTTTCCGATTTATTGTTTATGTGTTTTCTCCGTGAAAACTGCGTGGTATATTGGTAATTCATAATCTGATGTGAAAGAAAATATCATTTTTCCACTTTCCTTCCTGGAAAAGCAGGAATTTTGAAGAAAATAACGAAAACATCAATTTTCTGGTACCCCACATGGGCGCCATGTTTAATTCACCTATGATCCTCTGCTCGGGGGGTTATGCAAATACGCTTGAAAGGAACCTCCCTCAGGCCTGGTAGGGTGAACTGCATATGCTTGTTATAGGACTTGACTATCATCGCAAGATGAGAACTGTCCGAGTTTGTATCAGTAACATCGACATCAAATTGTTTCCGTGAGAGAGAACTGGTAAAGATTACCACAGCGATTCCATTGAAGTAGAACCTACCTGCATAAGAACACCCATGACGAATCTGAGAATGACGAAGAGGATGTAAGAGTCAGTGAAGAACAGACCGATACCAACACAAGTGGGCAGATACATAGTTGAGATCAGGACCGGAAGTCTCCCAAAGGCATCAGAAAGGTACCCGAATATTAGACTCCCCACCATGACACCCAGGAAATAGATCGTTGTTGCCAGGTTATTCAGATACTTCCGGTCACAAACCAGGTCAAACTAAAATACGGGATTAACAAAGAATAGTAATTCTCGAAAATATATCGCTAACAATAATGGGATATTTGCTTTGTCATGCCAGATATGTGCAACAAAACACGAACGATGGTATACATTAACGGTGACAAATTTAGTTCGACAGGACGGCCTTTTGAATCTCATGTGTTCTACATTTCCATGGTGTTCAAATGAACAGGCACAAGCAAAGTGGGCCTGGGATACATTCTTTGAAAACTAGCCGAACAATCAGTTGGATAAGGATAATTGTCAGTGATTAGGATTGTATGTATAGAACATCATCATGTCTTACTGACATCATTGGAAACTGTTGACCGCTTCTCTCTTGTGGGAAACCGTCTTGTGTTTATATTATTTTCATTTCGTACACATTTGGAACTGGAGCTCATTGTCATACGAATTGGATTGACGCGGAAGTTCTTTTATGGACGAAGGTTGAATGTTGAACGTGTGATCTGGCGCTTGCTATTATAGAAACAACAACGCAATACTGGATATCTTACATTGCTATTATAGAAACAACAGCGCAATACTGAATATCTTATCTTGCTATTATAGAAACAACAGCGCAATACTAGAAACAACCGCGCAATGCTGGACATCTTATCTTGCTATTATATAAACAACAGCGCAATACTGGATATCTTACCTTGCTAATATAGAAACAACAGCGCAATACTGGATATCTTATTTTGCTATTATAGAAACAACAGCGCAATACTGGATATCTTATCGTGCTATTATAGAAACAACAGCGCAACACTGGATATCTTATTTTGCTATTATAGAAACAACAGCGCAATACTGGATATCTTGTCGTGCTATTATAGAAACAACAGCGCAACACTGGATATCTTATTTTGCTATTATAGAAACAACAGCGCAATACTGGATATCTTATCTTGCTATTATATAAAAAACAACGCAATACTGGATATCTTATCTAGTTATTATATAAACAACAGCGCAATACTGGATATCTTATCTTGCTATTATAGAAACAACAGCGCAAACCTGGATATCTTATCTTGCTATTATAGAAACAACAGCGCAAAACTGGATATCTTGCTATTATAGAGACAACAGCGCAATACTGGATATCTTGCTATTATAGAAGTAACAACGCAAACAGCGAAATACTTGATATCCTAACTTGCTGTTATATAAACAACAGCGCAATACTGGATATCGTATATTGCTATTATATAAACAACAGTGCGATACTGGATATCTTATCTTGCTATTATATAAACAACAGCGAAATACGTGATATCCTAACTTGCATTATATAAACAACAGCGCAATACTGGATATCTTATTTTGCTATTATAGAAACAACAGCGCAATACTGGATATCTTATCTTGCTATTATATAAACAACAGAGCAATACCCGATATCTTATCTTGCTATTATAGAACCAACAACGCAATACTGGATATTTTATCTTGCTATTATAGAAACAACAGCGCAATACTGGATATCATAACTTGCTATTGTAGAAACAACAGCACCATTCTGGATATCTTATCTTGTTATTATAGAAACAACAGCGCAATACTGTATACCTTATCTTCTGTTATATAAACAACAGCACAATACTGGATATATTATCCTGCTATTATAGATACAACAGCGCAATACTCGATATCTTATATTGCTATTATAGAAACAACAACGCAATACTGGATATCGTATCTTGCTGTAAAAGAAATAACAGCGCAATACTGGATATATCTTGCTGTTATAGAAACAACAGCGCGATACTGGATGTCGTATATTGCTATTATAAAAACAACAGCGCAATACTGGATATCTTATCTTGATATTATAGAAACAACAGCACAGTACTGGATATCGTACCTTGCTATTAATTATAGAAACAACAGCGCAATACTGGATATCTCATCTTGCTGTAATACAAATAACAGCGCAAAACTGGATATCTGGCTATTATATAAACAACAGCGCAATACTGGATATCTTATCTTGATATTATAGAAACAACAGCACAGTACTGGATATCGTATCTT
The DNA here is from genome assembly GCA_036873755.1 of Hanleya hanleyi. NCBI lineage: Eukaryota > Metazoa > Mollusca > Polyplacophora > Lepidopleurida > Hanleyidae > Hanleya > Hanleya hanleyi. The sequence goes on along the minus strand of JAVTVY010010454.1, from coordinate 38,994 downwards.
GCTATTATAGAAACAACAGCGCAATACTGGATATCGTATCTTGCTATTATAGAAACAACAGCGCAATACTGGATATCGTATCTTGCTATTATAGAAACAACAGCGCAATACTGGATGTCTTATCTTGCTATTATAGAAACAACAGCGCAATACTGGATATCTTCCCGTATTAAATCATTTCGTCATTATAAATGTTCAAATGAAAATCCGGCATATTAATTTGATAGTGAAGAAAACTGATAGAAAATCCAGGCAATCACAAAGTTTCTGTAACGATTCTTATTCTCAGAGATAACCACTTCATCAGATACACTGAGCATTCTTATTCTGAGATAACCACTTCAACAGATACACTGAGCATTCTTATTCTCAGAGATAACCACTTCAGCAGATACACTGAGCATTCTTATTCTCAGAGATAACCACTTCAGCAGATACACTGAGCATTCTTATTCTCAGAGATAACCACTTCGTCAGATACACTGAGCATTCTTATTCTCAGATAACCACTTCGTCAGATACACTGAGCATTCTTATTCTCAGAGATAACCACTTCGTCAGACACACTTAGCATTCTTATTCTCAGGGATAACCACTTCATCAGATAAACTGAGCATTCTTATTCTCAGAGATTATCACTTCGTCAGATACACTGAGCATTCTTATTCTCAGAGATAACCACTTCGTCAGATACACTGAGCATTATTCTTAGTCTCAGAGATAACCACTTCGTCAGATACACTGAGCATTATTCTTATTCTCAGAGATAACCAATTCTTCAGATACACTGAGCATTATTCTTATTCTCAGAGATAACCACTTCATCAGATACACTGAGCATTATTCTTATTCTCAGAGATAATCACTTCGTCAGATACACTGAGCATTCTTATTCTCAGAGATAACCACTTCGTCAGATACACTGAACATTCTTATTCTCAGGGATAACCACTTCGTCAGATACACTGAACATTCTTATTCTCAGAGATTACCACTTCATCAGATACACTGAGCATTCTTATTCTCAGAGATTACCACTTCGTCAGATACACTGAGCATTCTTATTCTCAGAGATAACCACTTCGTCAGATACACTGAGCATTCTTATTCTCAGAGATCACCACTTCGTCAGATACACTGAACATTCTTATTCTCAGAGATTACCACTTCGTCAGATACACTGAGCATTCGGGCCGAGATTTTGACGTCTATTTAGGCTACACAGAAATGCATTCAACGTATACAACACCTGTACAAAAGTTCAAACTGACATCTACAGTTAGAATATAATAGGCAGTCTTATATTTATGCTTGGGGCCATATGTTTCATTAAAATATTTGTTAGAGTGTTATTGCGTGTTGAGAGCTGGAAGTATAGCTTATAAAATGTTAATTCATTGAAACTGCTGGGGGGGGTTTTGTAAAAAGACGGCTAATTAAACCTGTAGAAATATGTAAAAAAAATTGCACTTTAGGACCTAATTGACTGGGCCTAAAAAATTTAAAACACAACGTAAATATTGAGAAAATCTTTATCTGCACCAGTTAAGTTTTTTATACAAATAAACAAATCTCTGATGTCAGGCATATTAATTATTTATGTTATCTCTCTAACTTAGATACATTATTTTTATGTGCGATATACTTAAATATTGTCGATCATGTGGACGTACCTGTGCAACTATTGTCCACTCCCTGTCCTCCATAATAAACGGGGTACTATCATCACACGAGGTACAGTTTTCGCGGATGGTGCACCAACTGATTATGTCCGCTTTTGATGTCCCGTACATCAAACACGACCCATTGTCTTTGCTTTGGTACCCGGGATACAATGAAGAGATGCCACGAGAATCCTCCACTGGGCCACAACGATAACCCAGAGGTTCGGCGCCATAGAAAGCCATAGCAAGATGATTGAAGGCGATTTGAATATAATTGATTGAAATCAAGATGAACACAACAATCTGGTATCGCCCCGGTCGTCCAAGATACCTCAACAGCTGATTCATGGAAACAGACATTCTGAGATATGGATATATTGCTCTGGGACAGAAAGCGTATCACAATGCTTCCAAATGCCCCCAACGCTCGTGTACTCCAGTGCTGCCCTCGTTTGAGTCTTTGCTGCTTTTCACGTCACGCACATTGAATATAATTTACTTACATGTGCATTCAACCCTATCTGGGCTGGGCTTTTTGGGACCTGTCCAGGCCTGGGGGAGGGGCTAATTATTTTAATTACCACTTGAGCTCGGGGACTAAAACTAACCACATTATACTGTTGGGTCAAACTCTACCGGAAAATGAGAAAAACAAATTCCAGGATGGCTACTTTGATGACTGTGACGTCATTTTCATAAACGGCATTTTTTGGTCGATTTTTCGGTTAGATTCTTCGATTTTTTTATTTATGCAATTTCTCCGCAAAAACTGCATGACAAATTAGTAAATATTAATGTAATGTGAAATAAAATATTTTTTGTCCACTCAGCTTTTCGTCGCAAAAAAGCCGAAATTTTGAAGGAAAGTGAAGAAAACGTCACTTTTCTGGTACCCCAAGTGGCCGCCATCTTGAATATAACCATGATCCTCTGCCCGGGAGTTATGCAAATAGGCCAAAAATGACCCCAATATGATAAACTATAAAGTAACGGAGTGACAACTCTGAATTTTTGTCGCTCCGGAGAAAGCGCCTTGTAGGGTTAAGGTTTAGTCAATCTCAATAATTGATTTTTTTTTTAGATAGTGGAGAAAAAATAACAAATATCACAATAAACTTGTTAATATGTTTGCTATCCCCAGTATTGTATAGGGGTGCACGAAAAATCCATTCCATGTTGCTGAATCACGGAAGTATTGTTTGTTAACCCTATGAAGCCTGGGTGATTTATATATATTATCACGATACTGTGCTGTTCTCGCACTTTGTATCAGCTCGAGTTCTCGGAGTCTGGATCGACGTATCGACCGAGACCGCATATTTATCATATACCGAACTCTTAGGATGTTTTTATTCACCTAATAGGGCGTTTGAATTCCGAACTATGTGTTATGACGCGCTTTGATTGTGTACGTGACGTGATAAGGCTCATTTGACCGAATTGAATAAATCCGCGCACGTGTCACTGGGCCAAAAATAAATTCGCGCGCCTCGATGGAACAAACTAGGTCAGGATAAACAAAACGAGAAAGAGAGAAGAAAGACAGTCAGGTTTGAACATTACCTCCCGCAGTATTTGACACCGAGGATTGCAGAATGGTGAAAGGTACATATATACTGTTTGATGTGTTGTTCAACAAACTGTCTTTCGAACTGCGAAACACGATGGACCGATGCAGGCGGTCGGAAATTCTTCAACTGAGAAATTCGAACAATGACACGCAACGCGATTCCGACAATGTCACAGACGATTCTTGATTCAGGAATTACATTTTACAGTCAGTTGGTACGTTTATAGTGGACGCATGTCCGATGGCTAAGAGGCAGTTGTTGAAATTCACGGCAAGGAAAGTTATATCAGTGGTTTGGCGAGACCAAACTTTTTGGAGGAGCGAAATGGGTGGGATTTACGGTTTGCCCAGAAAACTTATTGCGCCCTGTTCACGCTGTCAGCTGCATAATGTTTATACGGCCGTTTTACATCTGAATCGGATAAAAAAAAATAAAAAAAATATACTACCAGTATACGATCATGATTTTTTAAATGTATTTTGATTTAAATAAGAAAACACGTGATTGAATTGCTGTCTATTTTATAACTGTGGATTATCTGTCTGTCCCTGGAATTTGCAGGGGCAATTGCACTGATAATCCATGGCCAGGCGGGGAGCGTGCAGTCCCCATCAAGGCGGCCTGAAAATGGAGATTTGCAGCATGGGTTATCACTTCACCGAAGACGAACGGGGGGGGGGGGGGGGGGGAGAATATGGCAATATGGCAGCCTGATGACGTCACAGTTACGCCCTTTTCCAAAAAAAAACATTTTTGAACGATTTTTCGATTTTATTTTTCTTCATATTTTTGCGTTTTCGTCACAAAAACTGCATGATGAATTAGTGAATAATAATCTAAAGTGAAATAACTTGCAGAAAAGCACAAATTTTGAAGAAATATGACGTAAACATCACTTTTCTGGTACCTCAAATGGTGGCCATTCTGAATCTGCCCATGATTCCTTGCATCACCCCAATATGATAAATGACAAAGTCACGGAGTATCATCTCTTAAGTGTTTGTCGTTCAAAGATAGAACAGAAAGTTATTGGGGTGGGGGCGGTGGAAGGGGTATAGTGACACCCAGGCCTGGCAGGGTTAATATTGCACATGAAAATATATACCGTACACCACACACTTGTTTGTTATACATGTATGACATTAACCACCCAATACGTGTATTGCTTTCTGATACTTTTTTTTTATTTTGGACAGCAAGAGCAGCGAATTATCTTCTTTTTTTCTCTCTCTTATTTTTCAGTGGATCAGGTGATCAATCAATACATTCACATACAGAATATTTCTACAATGTGTAAAGTGATTAATACTTGAATAACATAATCACAACAAAATCGATACATGAACAAACCGAGTTGACAAACTAAATAAAACTAGGATTATAATATTGCGCACGATAAGATAATATGCTCGCTGGTGTTTGTTTTGATCTACCGACAACTAATTATGAACGATTCATCCTTAAATGCCCGCGGCGAAACTGTGCTTGTGAATCACAATGCCGATGTTGTTCAGGATAACAGACGTGACAACAGTGTTCAGCCCAGCCAAACAACAGAGGCCCCACATATAACATACAATGCGCAACTGTACATTCACTGAGAGCTTGTGCACTCTATATTTTAATGTGCAGTAGTACAGCACCCGGTCTATCAGCAAATGGACATGTATTATGTATTGAGTGTTATAATGCATTCTTACTCCATATATATTGGGCCTTAAGGAAGACTAGCCTTGGGCTAATTAAGCCACCCAGAATAAATAAAGTTATTATTATTATTATTATTATTATTATATTCAGTACCAGTGTGCATACTTGTATACTGTGTATTTGTCCGAAACTGATTGTGCATATACATATATACAGTATATAGAGGATCTTACACGAGTGACTATTTAATATGAAAGTTATGACACGAGTTGAGTAAGTTTTATATGTTGCGAGCTTTAGCGAGTAACATATAAAACTTACTCAACGAGTCATATTAACGAGTCATAACTTTCATATTAAATTGCCACGAGTGTAAGATTCTGTTTATCACATAACTATTTTTAAGTAAATTATAAACGCAATAATTCAAAACATTTCATTATCAAATCTACCCCAAAATTTCTTTTCTTTGTTTCATTCTCGACGGAAAAACGACCCTGGCTCAGGCGCATCACAGCCTTACAAGTTGCTGTATACTCTAAGCCGATATAGTTCCAAAATGCAACAGAGCTTGAGCACCTGCCTTTAAAGCTGTTCAGTTTTCACAGTATTTCAAAATATCGTACATCATTTCACAACAGAATGAAATAAGTTTAATTTGTTAATTGGCTGTTCTTCATACATTATTTATTTTGGTTCATGTCATTCCACGAGTTACACTCGTGTTCGCTGCATGTCATCATGCGCGCGACAGGTTGGCGAGTTCTCAGCGAGGTGACGACATGTGGCTGACAAGATCATTTTGAATGTACGTAATCCGTCTCTAATCATCCAGATCTATTGCAGGAAATAAGCAAACATAGGGAGGAATCCATGCAGATATTCTAAAAGAATGAGCAAACGTTTACTGTCGAGATCTGACGGGAAACGTTACTCAAATGGCGGGCTGGATGGCTCGATTCGCCAAAGAAAATTGACGGACTACGCGCTGTACGTGAGTACTTTATACAAAATTTGAAGCTCAAAACTATCGAAATAATGCATTGCAAATCATTGCTGCTTATATGGCTATTGACAATTATAGTTTGCAGGCCGGTGCATGTGTCTGGATAAAATGATCGTCTTGCAGATATCTATGTTGTTGTTGCACTTGTAAACATAAGTATTTCGTAGTAAAATTTTATCAATGGGGAAAATAGTTCAGTGACGTCACGACCAAGCGTAGTAATTTATTTTCTCACCATATATGTATTATCCAGTCAGCGTGTTTGAAAGTGTTATTCACCTAGGTACATACGATAAATATGTCATGACCATATGTCCCTAATAGCACCGCAGTTATGTGGTGAAGCGCTGTATATCTGTCCATTACTAACACAAAATGGTGCAGCATATCTTATCCATATCAATATGATTGTTAGATTAAAGAGAAATGGTACGGTCTCAATCTAATTAAAATTAAATCCTGTCTGCTTCCCATTTGGATATGTCGCCTACATAGCGTCATATACGATTGGGTTGGGGAGCATTGATAGGATATTACTGTGTTAAGATTGGGTACTGTCTATACCACCTCAGTGAATAAACTCAATTTTCCATGGACTTTTCTGTTGTTTCACTGACGCAATGCCACACATATACAGATGAAGTCTAAGTAAATTGTTACATTAAAGGAGAAGAAACCATGTGACTAATGTATACACTGAATAGTAGGGTCATTTTGTTGGAATCCGTGACCATTCTGTTCCTACCTTTTTTCTTGATGGATTTGATAACCGGGGCCATTTTAGAGGAAAATGAGCCCCTATGCACCTCTGAAAAGTGACGGCTAACTTGGCTAGAGTGCAATATTCAAAATGGCCGCTATCCGCCATCTTGTAAAACATAAAATGCAGTATCTCTGGCTCCAGATGAGCTGGAAGGACGACTGAGGTGTCATTTTCCACTAATTCTGGCATGGTCGTTGTCCGCCATCTCGAAAAATGACAAACTGTAATAACTCTGGCACCAGATGGGCATGTGAGGTGTTGTTTTCCTCTAATTTTAGCATGACACTACTGATTCTAAGCTACATACTAGTATTACATGTTTGCTTAATGAGTGCATGTCTACATTTAATGTGACACTACTGAACAACATACTAATATTAGCAATAATACATGTTTGCTTGATGTGAATCCATGTCCACATTTGAAAATGTGACATTACTTATTCTAAACTACATACTGGTTGTACATGTATATCACGCTTCACTGTCACTACATGATTCACAGCTGTCGGGATCACTGCCATCACTTTCGCTGCTATCATCACTGCTGTCCTGTGCCTGCGGGTCTGTGGGTAGGGATATGGATAAGGGAAGTGGGGGCTGGGTAGAACGGATAGGCAGACATAGGCCATTCACGAGATGTCACCCATGGCGGATTGGTGAGGGGTGAATTTGGAGCTTGTAATGCTTTTGCAAATAGGCGAGATAGTTTGCACGCTCCAAGTGTGGACAGAAACTGGCCGAATCAGGTACAACTCGGAGAGTGTTTTTTTTTCTTCTTCTGAGCTCTCCACTTCGCTGCTCTCACTTCTCCCATGGTCTTGTTTTTGGTATCACAATAGACGTATCGAATAACAAATCGCTCCAAATCACTGATGACCTCTTGTGTCACTGAGAGCTGTGCACCACATGCTGCTAGTAGGTTGTGTGCCTCTTTAGACTTCTCCAGGCGATCTGCGATGAGCTTCTTGCTTGCTCCATAGAAGCCAGAGTTATGGTCACATCCAGTGAGAACATGTAGTTGGATGCTAGATGCAGCCATTGCCTCATTACACAAACACCGGGCAGTAATTAAATGACCTTTTCGTTTCTCACACAGAAGCCCTGATGTACTCTGAGCAACAGATGCCGCTAATACGTAGTTGTCGGTGTCCTCAGTATCAAGAACGACAGCTGCTGTGTAGCCCTCTGATCGTAGCACATTATATATGGTGAACATGGCCGTGTCTGCCTCTGCATGGGAGCATGTGAGCCCCGACAAATGCTTGTCTGTAGTGAGATTCGTCGCAGTGCTGCCCACTACACAGTAGATGATCTCTATGGTAGTTATTGCTACTGTTCTCTGGAATGCCATTTGTAGAAATGCCTGAAGACGAATCTTGTTCTCAGGTTTACCCAGGAGAGCATGGAAGTCTTTACTTGAAGGAAATTTATCTACCGACTTCCTGTAGACATTGCTGATTGACAGGGTTTTTTTTGGCGCAGTATTCGCTCACTGTCTTTGATAGTGTAGTTCTGATCATATGCATCATTGACGCAAATGTGTCTTACGCATGCCATCTTCAACGCTAATGGAACCATGCGTAAGACACAGAAAACCAAGCTTCAGCAAAAACTAACTATGACTGTCATTCCAGAGCCTGATGTATACACGTCTATTATTGATATGGGCCTCATCTGGCGCCTGACCACTCCTACCACTGAAGACAGAGAGAAGGGAGATGGGACCAAGTATACCTGGGGAGATTATGCAGAGACGCTGGTGCACTTCGTTCTGGCAAGAAACAAGCATGCTGAGCGGATCATTTGCGTCAATGATTCATATGATTAGAACTACACTATCAAAGACAGTGAGCGAATACTGCGCCAATAAACCCCTGCCAATCAGCAATGTCTACATGAAGTCAGTAGATAAATTTCCTTCTCGTAAAGACTTCCATGCTCTCCTGTGTAAACCTGAGAACAAGATTCTTCTTCAGGCATTTCTACAAACGGCATTCCAGAGAACACCAGCAATAACTACCATGGAGATCATCTACTGTGTAGTGGGCAGCACTGCGACGAATCTCACTACAGACAAGCATTTGTCGGGGCTCACATGCTCCCATGCAGAGGCAGACACGGCCATGTTCACCATATATAGTGTGCTACGATCAGAGGGCTACACAGCAGCTGTCGTTCTTGATACTGAGGACACCGACAACTACGTACTAGCGGCATATGTTGCTCAGAGTACATCAGGGCGTCTGTGTGTGAAACACAAACGTCAGTTAATTACTGCCCGGTGTTTGTGTAATGAGGCAATGGCTGCATCCAGCATCCAACTACATGTTCTCACTGGAGGTGACCATAACTCTGGCTTCTATGGAGCAAGCAAGAAGCTCATCGCAAATCGCCTGGAGAAGTCTAATGAGGCACACAACCTACTAGCAGCATGTGATACACAGCTCTCAGTGACACAAGAGGTCATCAGTGATTTGGAGCGATTTGTTATTCGATACGTCTATTGTGATACCAAAAACAAGACCCTGGGAGAAGTGAGAGTAGCGAAATGGAGAGCTCAGAAGAAAAAAACACTATCCGACTTGTACCTGACTCGGCCAGTCTCCGCCCACACTTGGAGCGTGCAAACTATCTCGCCTATTTGCAAAAGTATTACAAGCTCCAAAGTCACCCCTCACCGATCGGCCATGGATGGCATCTCGTGAATGGCCTATGTCTGCCTATCCGTTCTACCCAGCCCCCACTTCCCTTATCCATATCCCTACCCACAGACTCGCAGGCACAGGACAGCAGTGATGATGGCAGCGAAAGTGATGACAGTGATCTCGACAGCTGTGAATCATGTAGTGACAGTGAAGCGTGATATACATGTACAACCAGTATGTAGTTTAGAATAAGTAGTGTCACATTTTCAAATGTGGACATGGATTCACATCAAGCAAACATGTATTATTGCTAATATTAGTATGTTGTTCAGTAGTGTCACATTAAATGTAGACATGCACTCATTAAGCAAACATGTAATACTAGTATGTAGCTTAGAATCAGTAGTGTCATGCTGAAATTAGAGGAAAACAACACCTCACATGCCCATCTGGTGCCAGAGATATTACAGTTTGACATGTTTATACGCCCGCCAAAAGGCGGACGTATTATGTGATGGCGGTTTCCGCCCGTCCGTCCGTCTGTTCGTCCCTCGTGTCCGGTCTATATCTGGGACTGTTTTCTATCTACAGTTCTAATTTTTGGTGAGTGGATACCCTACAGGGAGACGATGTGTCGCGTACCAAAATCAAGATCGAGGTCAGAGGTCAAAGGTCACTGGCCTCGAAAACAGGAAAGCACCGAAATGTTCGTGTCTGGCCTATAGCTGTGAATGTTTTCTATCCATAGTTACAATTTTTTGTGAGTGGATACATTAGGTGGAGATGATGTGTCGCGTACCAAAATTGAGGTCGAGGTCAGAGGTGAAAGGTTACTGTTGCTTAAAATCAGGAAATCATTGATCATTGACAGTTTTCTGTCTACAGTTCTAATTTTTGGTGAGTGGATGCCCTAGGGGGATTGATGTGTTGCATACCAAATGTAGGTCGAGGTCAGATGTCAAAGGTCAGTGTGACCGAAAAATCAGGAAATCATTAAAAATGTCATTTTTTTGTGTCAGTAGATACATAAGTAGGACATGATGTGTCACCTACCAAAATGTAGGTCAAGGTCAAAGTCAAGGTCACTGTGGCCCCAAAATCGTGAAATTGTTAAAAATTAAGTCCATTGTGAAATTACAGGCAGCCATTTTGTCATGTACCAAAATTTAGGTCCAGGTCAATAGATAAGGTCACTGTGACCCCAGAATCAAGGTCAAAGGTCAGTGTGACCTAAAAATCAGGAAATCATTAAACATTACTAATTGTTTGTGAGTGGATTAATAGGGAGAAATGAAGTTTTGCATACCAAAAAAAGGTCAAGGTCAAAGGTCACTGTGACCCTAAAATCAGGAAATTATTAAAAATAACATTTTTTGTGTCAGTAGATACATTAGGGGGACACGATGTGTCACATACCAAAATATAAGTCACGGTCAAAGGTCAAGGTCACTATGACCCAAAAATCGTGAAATTGTTAAAAATCATGAGAAATTACGGGGAGACGGTTTGTCGAGTACCAAAATTTAGGTCAAGGTCAATAGTGTAGGTCACTGTGACCCCCAAAAACTTGAAATTCATAAAAATCTTGATTTTTTTGTGTCCATTGATAGATAGGGTGAAGACGATGTGTCGTGTACCAAAATTTAGGTCAAGGTCACTGTGACCTCAAAATCAAGAAATCATTAAGTCAGATTTTCATATGCCTGTCAAAAACGAACTTGCGTAATGCGATGTTGCGTTCTGTCCATTCATCCATTAACATTTGTTGTCCATGCGATATCTCTAGTTTCAAGGTATGTGTTGGTACCAAAATTTGAGTATACCTTACTCGCATGGCAAAGAGGAGCCATACATTTTGAGATCAATTTGTCAAAGGTCAAGGTCACAGTCTTCCAAAACTGAATCAAGTTTAGCTGACTCTGTGTTATATGTAGGTTGAAATATTCAGAGTGAGCTCCCATACATGTACATGGCGTTTGTCCTGTGGAGTTGTCTCCCGTGTTTGAAACCGGTACATTTAGTTAAACTGTTGTGAAAATCATACATTTACTAATTTAATTGGGAGAGGGGTCCTTTATGAACTTCATACATGTACCTGTTTATCAACACAAGAACAAATATTTACTTCATCAGTTTCTTCTTCCTTCATCAAAACTGCACAAATTGAAAATTCTGATCATTAACACAAATATGAGTTAAAATTTGTTGGGTAACCATTCTCTGATTTGCATAACCCATCTCTATTGTATACTATCCGTAATTCAACTGAACTGAAAATGGGTTACACATAATGAAAATTGCGTAACCAAACCTATTGTTCGCGCAATTTGTGCAGCCCTGCTCATGAAAAATTTTCTTGCCTGAAAGGAATCAATTTGCAGGAAAACTACTATTTTCTTGTGTTTGACTATTGTCGATTTCAGTGTTAGATATGTGAGCTCTTGACTCTTGATTCAAGGTCAATTTGTTACCAAGAGTTCACCTCATTTTAGTTTATCATTCAGTCTAAGATGTGATATATTTTACATTGTCGGAAGCACGAAATTGTAGACATTTCTCTGGATTGATAGCTACCAATTGGAATCAGGGATAGTAAACAACCTTGAAATTTGGACCAATGTAATTCCAGATATACGGGCGTATATTGAAGCCCCTTGGGCTCTTGTTCAAGATGGCGCACCACGGCCATCTTCCATTTAGAGGTCAGGATGATCCTGAAACTCTCCAATAACCATTCCAGTGGATTTGTAATGTCATAATTAGTGGGCAATGACACCTCATTCGTCCTTCTAGCTCATCTGGTGCCAAAGATATTATATTTTATGTTTTTCAAGATGGCGGACCACGGCCATCTTGGATTTAGAGGTCAGGATCATCCCGAAACTCTACAATAACCATTCCAGTGGATTTGTGATGCCAGAATTAGTGAAAAATAACATCTCAGTCGTCATTCCAGCTCATCTGGAGCCAGAGATATTGCATTTTATGTTTTTCAACATGGCGGATAGCGGTCATCTAGAATATTGCGCTCTAGCCGAGTTAGCCGTCACTTTTCAGAGGTGCATAAGAGCTCATTATCTTCTAAAATTGTCCCGGTTGTCAAATCCATCAAGAAAGAAAGGTAGGAACAAAATGGTCACGGATTCCAACAAAATGAGCCTACTAGAACGAAAGATTTATCTCCCCCGTATCCAAAAATGTAAGCAAATATTTTTTGCGATTTTGGACCGCCGATCTATTCATATCGAAGTATTGATTTCAGGAAATTCCCTCTTGCAAATGCCCAAAGTAGGCTGAGAATGGATACACACAATCCCAGGGTCAGTCTTATCGCGTGTAGATGACCCAGATGGTTACAGGTTGACTTTCGCCCTGTACGTTACAGTATGAGAAGCTCTCGCGACTACAGGTTTATATTTTGTATACTGTTATAATTTGGTAGTGGTACGTAGTGTGCCAATATTCAGCAAATACACGGACTGTGTATGCCGCAGTGTGTGGCGTTTGGCCGTTCTAACAAAACTGGTTCGCAATGTTGAAACCAGATGTACTGAAACAGTGGGTGCATAACGTCGATCGGCAGGGTTTTACGCCAAACGCATCAGAGAAAAGCTTTTGCACTGTGAGGCTGATGCAATAAATCACAGTCAGTTTATTAGTCCTTTAACACTATTTCAGTCATAAAACGACATTCGGTTCCTATCCCTGTGAAATTGTAATCATTCCACTGTAAGAGTTGCTTGGTTTGTAATTAGCTCGGGTTCTCACGTAGTATAAAACAAGGTTACACCGGAGCTAGGTTTGTAATATATCTCCATGCAATGCCATTATATTTTCGCCTTCTCCGATAGAGAGAGGCAAGGCTCGGGTGACGTCGCACGCTTACACAACCCGAGTCAAACTGTTGGCACGCTTTAGAGACAACGATGCGCAGGTTGAACGCCGATTTAATCGAGTGGAAAAAATCGCAACAAAATATTTGCTTACATTTTTGGAAACGGCGGGGGGGGGGAGGGGATAGATCTTCCATCCAGTGTATACATTTATCACATGTTTTCTTCTCCTAGAATACAGATGACGACGGATACCATTTTTAGAAGTACATTCTGACTATATTTACTACAAGCTTTCAGAGAAAAACTTTCTCCGTTCTCAGAGATGAGAAATTATACTGTCTACACTAATGTAGTGCACGAACACAGTTTTCAGTGGACGTTTTTCTGCTGCTTCATTGAAGCAACACAAAACATGTACAGATAAACTCTAAGTGAAAAACACTTATGCAAACGAAAATCATTGCCAGTATATTTATTCAGCACCAATATGGATGTCTAATGTCTTTGCATAATGTCTCAGTGTCTTTGTGCATTTGTAAATATACATCGAGCGTAGCGTGCACGATCAATGGCGTTACCTTTCGTCACTTTTGTCCAGTTCCTTTTAACCCGGGGCTAGGGACCATACGAAAATATTTACTTGAAGATTCTCAGGGTGTTCATATGAGGAATCGCAATCAAAGCGTGACTGAGATTAAGAGGATAACTTGGTCATGGAATGAAAATTCCCACTCGAGAGAAGGAAAATACATCCCGTCCGAGCTACTGAGGCGAGGTTGGGATGCATTTTCTTGGCTGCTCTTTGTCCAATCAAAAAGGACGATAGTAGAAAAGTAGATAGTAGAAAAGGTGGTATCCTATTGAAGCTCTTATCGGATAGAGCCAAACTGGGGGTGAAACGCATGTACGCTCAGGCGTAGTAGAGAAAGGGCACTTTCGGATGTGCTGACCATGCCTGAGGCACTTCAATGTTATTTGCATAGCAATAAATGCAGCAAGAGGAGGGAAATCCCCTGGCCAATGGTTAAAACATATGCGTGTGATTAGACGCTTGGCCATGCGTTAAGACATTAAGCTGGCGCGCTAAGGCATTGAGATAAGGTGTTAAAGCTTTAAGATAGGGCGTTACGGTGTTGAGACGGCCGTTCAGGCGTAAAGATAGGGCGTTAAGGCATTAAGATAGTGCGTCACGGCGTTGAGACGAGCGTTAAGGATTATCGACGGAAGTTGACGTTAGCTACTGCATTTCGATGCATTTGTGTCAATTCTATGGAATATCTAGACTCATCTGAGCTGTTAAGCTATTTCACCAGGGCGTTGAAGGCGTTTGTGGGCGTTATTTTCCATAAAAGCAAGAGTATATCAAAAAGTACACAGTCGACGTTCAACCGTCAACATTACGATATGATGCGACACCAGAAGAATTACATGGGGTTGAAGACACCGAGGGACAAAAAACCGATGCAGTTGCTGATATTATACTATCTGATTCTGAGAGTTCGCGGACTGATACAGAAACAGAAACTGCCGAGAGGTTATCTACTGATATGGAGAGCTTGCTCTCAGATAGTAGCCTACCTCACAGAGAAGGTTGAGTGAGGAAGAACCTACCTTTTAGGAACGTATTGTGAAAGCACCAATTAATACTCATGCTGTGACGATCGAGGACTTACAACAGGCGTACATCCGAATACGCTCATGCACCAGGAAAACAACCATACTATATAAAGAGTATAGCATGCTACCCCTTGAAATATAAGGCGACCCCACGCGCAGGTCTATTATGAAGACCAAGCGCCACTTGGAAGAGGATATGGGGCTATCGCCAACCGATGTCCTGCAAAATGCGAACACAATTCTCAAACAGCTGTCCCAGCACATGTTGCCGTTTCCTGGCTTGTTCGACGACGATTAGAACAAACGGATCATAGCGAACATGGCCGAAAGTTGACGCAACACCAAACGACAGCTTCTGTCATTCAGCTTGGGTATGATGTAAAATTGGGGAGGATAAACTATATGAAAACACGTTGATTTTTCTTTCTCTCATCTGCCTACATCTTGCACAGCCAAAAAATGGTGTTGTTCAACACCAAATAAGGTGTTGAGATCAACATCAATAAGTCGTGTTCAATTTGCCCCGGCAATAGACTTTGGTGTTGGTGTTGGCCAACACTATTAATTGGTGTTGGTACCGCTACAGTAAATGTGCTTACTCACAACAGGCTGACGTCCACAGTTTACACTACCGCTGCACTAAATGTGCTCACTCACAACAGACTGACACCTACAGTTTACACTACCGCTACACTAAATGTGCTCACTCACAACAGGCTGACACCTACAGATTACACTACCGCTACATTAAATGTGCTCACTCACAACAGGCTGACGTCCACAGTTTACACTACCGCTGCACTAAATGTGCTCACTCACAACAGACTGACACCTACCGTTTACACTACCGCTACACTAAATGTGCTCACTCACAACAGGCTGACACCTACAGATTACACTACCGCTACATTAAGGACTTGCTATCCACCTGAGGGGTTGAAATATCTCATTTTTTTATTGTCTTGTTACAAAGTTCATCAATTGATCTAACATATAGTGAAAACAGCGTTTTCAAATTCATTTTCTAAATAAGTAAAATTTGGAGTTTTGATTTTGTTTTGGTTCTTGGGGTCCTCGTACAGTCTAAAAGGTGTGAGGATTACAGGGGATTAGAATGCCTTCACGAATTCTACTCGGCTCCCCGATGATAGCGCGTTGATTGTTGATTGAACCCCCTTCGGCGGCGTCCTTTATGCCTAACCACAAGTGACATTTACTCAAACCCCCGCTGCGTGCATAGCGGGTAAGGAATGCGGCTTACTTTCTGAGCATAGTTTTTAGACGTAAAACCCAATTTATCCCCTTTTAATTTGCAGTTTTACAAAGCTTCAAAGTAAGAAGCAAACAATACAATATGTTTAGCATGACAAGAGTAATCCATGCCAGTGAAGGATTTTATCGGGGAATAATTGGCTAATAAAGTAGTATAATCACCTTCTCGGCTCTTTATGTCGATTTATCGTACATTAAGTTTTGAGCGGTTTCGCTGGAAAAAACTCAAATTTCTCGAAAACTGTACATCATAGAATGACGAAATTTGGACATAAATGAGATAGCATAGAGGTCTAGTATCGCGTCTTTCAGTTTTTTTAAATTATCAAACTTTAGCGAGATATTCCAGCTTTCGCATTGTTCGGTAATTTTAGCGATATTTCTCCGGGTTTTTTTGGCTCTAGAAGGCTCTAGAGAGAAAACTAAGAAAAAAAATAAAAAAAACTGAGAGACGAGTTTCTAGATCGAGGGGTGTTCTACCGTGCTGCCGATTTTCAGGCAGTTATCTGGTACTTTTCTTGAAATTGACATTTGAAAATGATCGGTAGAATCTGCGAACAGCAAAGTTCAAATATGAATTATAGGCTTAATTTTTTTTCAAAGTTTAAATGTATGAACGCGTTTAGAGTCCTTAGAAAATACGCTTTCTAAAAATATATAGTTTTATATACATGATCTATGAAGCAAAGGCGAAAATGAGAGAATTGTATCTGAGCAAGTGTTGATCAGTACAGATGGATAGCAAGTCCTTAAATGTGCTCAATCAGAACAGGCTGACAGCTACAGTTTACACTGCCGCTACACTAAATGTGCTCACTCACAACAGGCTGACACCCACAGTTTACACTACCGCTACACTAAATGTGCTCACTCACAACAGACTGACACCTACAGTTTACACTACCGCTACACTAAATGTGCTCACTCACAACAGGCTGACACTCACAGTTTACACTGTCGCTGCACTAAATATGCTCGCTCACAACAGTCGTGACACTAATTATTTTACTTAACCCTTGAGATCGGAGATAGAAACTAACCACATTATACCCTTGGGTCAAACTCTACCAGAAAATGAGAAGAACAAAAAATCCAAGATGGCTACTTTGATGACGGTGACGTCATGTTCAAAAACGGCATTTGTGGTCGATTTTTTTGTCAGATTCTTCGAATTTTTTGTATTTATGCAATTTTTCCGCAAAAACTGCACGACAAATTAGTAAATATTAATGTGATGTGAAATAAAATACTTTTCGTCGCAAAAAAGCTGAAATTTTGAAGGAAAATATTATGGCTGAGAAGGGACATCGCTGTATTGTGTTATGAATCACACGAAGGCAGTATGCGAAGCCAGCATGCGAAGGACGAAGGCAGGATGCGAAGCGCGAAGTCAGGATGTGAAATCAAAACATGAAGCGCGAAGTCAGGATGCGAAGTCGCGAAGGCAGGATGCGAAGTTGCGAAGCCAGGATGCGAAGCGCGAAGTCAGGATTCGAAATCAAAACAAAGCAATGCAAAGACTGGAAACGAAGCGCAAAGTCAGGATGCGAATGCAGGATGCGAGGCGCGAACTCAGGATGCGAAGTCGCGAAGGCAGGATGCGAAGTCGCGAAGGCAAGATGCGAAGTGGCGAAGCCAGGATGCGAAGCGCGAAGTCAGGATTCGAAATCAAAACAAAGCAATGCAAAGACTGGAAACGAAGCGCGAAGTCAGGATGGGAAGGCAGGATGCGATGCGCGAAGTCAGGATGCGAAGTCGCGAAGGCATGATGCGAAGTGGCGAAGCCAGGATGTGAAGCGCGAAGTCAGGATGCGAAATCAAAGCAAAGGAATGCAAAGACTTGAAGTGAAGCGCGACGTCAGGATGCGAATGCAGGATACGAGGCACGAAGTCAGGATGCGAAGTGGCGAAGTCAGTTACGGTGGCTTCTCGCTTCATGTTTTGATTTCGCATCCTGCCTTCGCGATTTCGCATCCTGACTTCGCGCTTGACATCTTCACTTCGCATCCTGGCTTTGCATCTTGGCTTCGCCACTTCGCATCCTGTCTTCGCGACTTCGCATCCTGAATTAGCGCTTCGCATCTTGACTTCGCGCTTCGCTTTCAGTCTTTGCATTGCTTTGATTTCGCATCCTGACTTCGCGCTTCGCATCCTGGCTTCGCCACTTCGCACCCTGCCTTCGCGTCCTGGCTTTGCATCCTGCCTTCGTGTGTCGGTCCAGATTCATTAACACAATACAGCGATGTCCCTTCTCGGCCATCATAGGAAAATGACGAAAACATCACTTTTCTGGTGCCCAAATGACCGCCATCTTGAATTTAACCTTGATCCTCTCCCCGAGGTTTATGCAAATAGACACAAAATGACCCAAATATGATAAACTATGAAGTCAGGAACAATGTTTTGTCGCTCCGGACATAGCGCAAAAAAGTCAGGTAGGAGGGCCATTTTGCTGCCCCCCCCGGCCGGGTACGGTTAAAAATAATGATTTGGGACCTGTACAGGACTGTGGAGGGGGGGGGGGGTCATTTCGCCCCCCCCCCCCATATTTTTCTTATCCCTTCAGCTAGGTGGATAGAACTTACCACACTATATCCTTGCGTCAAGTTCTCCTAGAAACTGTAAAAAACAAATCCAACACTAAATGGTGCAGCATATATAATCCCTATCAATATGATTGTTAGATTAAACAGAAATGGTACTGTCTCAATCTAATTAAAATTAAATCCTGTCTGCTTCCCATTTGGATATGTCGCCTACACAGCGTCATATACGATTGGGTTGGGGAGCATTGATAGGATATTAATTTATTAAGATTGGGTACTGTCTATACCTGCTCAGTGAATAAACTCAATTTCCATGGACTTTTCTGTTGCTTCACTGAAGCAATGCCACACATATACAGATGAAGTGTAAGTAAATTGTTACATTAAAGGAGAAGAAACCATGTGACTAATGTATACACTGAACGAAGGATTTATCTCCCTCGTATCCAAAAATGTAAGCAAACATTTTTTGCGAATTTTTTACCGCCGATCTATTCATATCGAAACATAAAAAACTGGAGCCTGTGGACAGATTCATAAGTGCCGCCATTACAAGGGCTTGCGTCTATTTTAACCAATCAGAAATGCCGAAAACATATTGTGCGCATCCTTGCCTGACGTCAGCCGGGCTCATACCCACTTTCGCCCTGTACGTTACAGTATGAGAAGCTCTCGGGACTAGAGGTTTATATTTTGTGTACTGTTATAATTTGATAGTGGTAGTGTGCCAATATTCCGCAAATACAGGAGCATCGTGACGCAGTGTGTGGCGTTTGGCTGTTCTAACAAAACTGGGAATCCAAACCTTCCAAAGACCGTGACATTTAATCGGCTCCCAATGTTGAAACCAGATGTACTGAAACAGTGTGTGCATAACGTTGGTCGGCAG
Organism: Hanleya hanleyi; assembly: GCA_036873755.1. Lineage (NCBI taxonomy): Eukaryota > Metazoa > Mollusca > Polyplacophora > Lepidopleurida > Hanleyidae > Hanleya > Hanleya hanleyi. The sequence continues at coordinate 19,533 of JAVTVY010010454.1, read as the reverse complement.
GATTTTACGCCAAACGCATCAGAGAAAAACCTTTGCACAGTGAGGCTGATGCATAGAGATTATCACTACGAGTGGTCATTTATCTGATTTTTATCACACGAGTTTGATAAAACCCATATGAAACGAGCTTTAGCGAGTTTCATATGGGTTTTATGAAACGAGTGTGATAAAAATCAGATAAATGACCAGGAGTATGATAATTTATTTCTCACATCACATATCTTCGGCGGCTGAAACTTTGAAATAACGACTTAAAACACTGCCTTCACATTTTTTCGCTGATATCACATCACCGGAATCAGCTGACCTCATTAGCAGCCAATCCGCCAATGAAACATTATGATAGCTATACGCACAAGAACAAAGACCGCAGCTGGTTTACAAGACCTGTTAGTTTATTATCTTAATACAGCATCAAAACAGTCTGTATTTATCAGTCAATAACTTCTCAATAAATTATAAAATATTTACATTCTGAACGCCCATAAAGTTGTAAACATCTAAAGATCCATACCAACGTATGCAACAAGTCGCGTAAAAATTTCAGGGTCATTAACATATTATGTCTATGGCAACAACGGAATCAGCCAATGACATCACAGTGTGCGCGCACGTGTTAGCAGTTGACCTTGTTTTATATTGAAAGTTCGAAGCGGTAGAAAGACAAAGTCATGAACTGTTGACAGTGCACGTTCGATCAATTTCAGTCAGAATCACTGTCCGATTCGATAATTGGTACACGTCGTTTTCTGCTGATGGATAGTGGGATATTACCAGAAAACGAAGATGAAATACCAGTCATAGCTTGGTTCCCTTGGTTTGACGAGCGGACAGAAAACGATGATGGCGCGGATACATCTAACTTTATCGGTACCGGTACATCATGGATGGGAGAGGATGGAATGAGGACGGGAGAAACTTCGCCACTATGTTCTCCAGCTTCAGTATTAGGATCAGGGTATTTCGCTTCTGGATCGCTGGGAAGTGTGGTGCAACCATCAGATATTATCGCATCTGCATGGATTTCCAATGGAACTACGGGCCGTACAACTACAAGAGATTCTGATTTTACGTTTTGTGGTGCGGTGCTCAAAATTGTTGAAATACGACAGTGTTGTTGCTCTGTGATGTGACTGTAATTATTTACGGATTGGATGTTTCGATGGCATGAAATTTGCATTAGGTGCGTAGAAGGAACATCTTTTTCTGTTAATTTTTGCATCAAATGTTTCCTTGCGCTGGTATTTGTGAAGTGTTTATCACCCCATAGTTTACCATTTTCTACCATTCGTTTCATCAATCCAGATATTGTATTTACACCCACTCGATTCCGCTTATACCACTGTTCCCCCTCCTTCGGCCCATCTTTCCTTGTGTTGGAGGCTATATAGAATGGGGAATCCTTTTCGCAGTAATCAGAGGGACATTTGTCTCTATACGCTTTGTAGGTTTCCACGGGACACCTGTGAGGATGCCTTGGGGTGTACTTGCCGAACATCGCGGATATTTACCCCTGTGCGATTTTTCGTCTGGCGTTCGTTGTACTCGAAATATTCTTTCCCGTCGCTGTCAATACACAGCTTGAGATCGCCCCAATTCATATTATGAGGTTCTGTAACCCCCTCATCCCAAAGAAGACGGAGTTATTGAACCATACCGTATTCAACAGAGTATTCGGTTTATTTCTACCAAGATGACCGGACGCGTAAATTTGTTCTACCTCATCATCATTTAAAGCATCGAATTTGTTAGGTAAGTTTCCATTGCCTTCCCGTGTCAGCTGTTTTTGTTTTGCTTTGAGGACCTCCCTCACCCCATGAAATTCAATCTTTCAATACTTCCAAGTTTGCTTCGCAAACTGGTAGGCTCATAGTTATCCCCATCCGCTTTTCTCAGACCAATAATAAATTTACACAACAAGTTATTCAATTCCACTGGTGAAATCTCTCTGTTTTCATTTATTTCTGGGAGATTCAAAAACTCTTTAAATAATTGTATATCTCGGCGGGTTTTCCTGGGGGTATTGATATTCTCTTCTTGGCCAATGATGATGTCGATATCACTGTCGACGGCCGGTAAAAATCTCGGCTTCTTTCCTGTCTGTCCCTGCCCCTTGTTGATTGTTGATTTGGTTACTGGTCTTGGCAGGTTCAGATGTTGTGGTCCTGCTTATATCAGTGGGCTCGACCTGTTCGTCAATGACGACAACAATAGGCCCGGCTTAGTAGGTATTATTAGACAGTCCTATCACAGGGGCTCGATTACCGTAAAGGAGAGAAGGTGTCGGGGGGGGGGGATAGCCACAAGATAGTTCGGGGGACAGAACAGTTCTATGGAGGGAGGGGGGCGGTCAAGGAACGAGGAAATGAAATTTTCCTCCTTACTCCCTCCAACCCTGCTTAGGTCTACATTAACCAAATAATATCAACAACGGTACCGTACGTTAAGGAGCGCTTTTGTTCTCTGTTTGAGTTTCACATTTCTATTAATCATTACATAGAATGCCAATTCCTCAACAAATACCAGCACAAGAATGCACTGGTGTATGCTATATCGAGTAGCGAAATATGAAGTCTTACGCCAAAGGCTTGCCGGTTTAGAGAAATATGAAATAATATTTGTGTTGCTTTATTCAATTCGATTTCAAAACATCCAAAATGGACCGTATACAAGGTGGGGGAGACAACTCCTCTTCAGAACAATACGGACCATTTATGACGCTCACCGTACGGCTGGTGGGGGAGTTGTTGCCCAGCTTTGTGCCGAATGACTTTCTCTGTCTGGCAGGCCTACACCTTCTACATACCCAATACTTTCCACGGCCTATATACAATTAAAAAAACTAATTTCAGTTCATTGCTCACGCTCATTTTATTTACATCTCCGTATTGCATAATTAAAAATTAGAATCCACGGTTCTGGGTCAAAAAGTAAAAACAAATATTGATGTATCCCCAGTATTTTCCATACGATGTTGCCTAGATAATTGTAAAATTTCTTCTCTGTTTATAATAATATATTGTGATTCACATATGAAGTTTTGTTGTTATTTATAAATATTTAATTAAGTAGAGAGAATTTTATCGAACTGTATATACGGACCTTATTGGGCGCCGTTGACGGAATCACAGAAAATCTGTAGCGTGGATCAGAATCATTCGGAAACCGGAGCTCCTGAAAGTCTCAATTTTGAATAATGGGAATGTTCCGAGTGGTATAATTATCCCAATCACTTTCCCTTTTCTCCCTTCATCTGTTCGAACACAGTTTCCGATGCTAATATTGAAAGTGTCCATTGTGTTGTTATCAGCATAACAATAAACAAAACTGCATACGACAGATGGGGTTGATGGGTACTTTATTGAATGGAATTCCAATGTGATGTTGTAATGAAAGTAGTCCCGGTATAGCTCTGAATGTAAGATGTACTTTGATTGGTGGAAAAGTCATCATTTTGGTTGGAAGCTCCAATTAAACGATCTTTAACGAGAGATCCTGAAGGATCTTGGCGCCCACAATTGTCCGATAATCGTAAGCTAATGACAAGAGGATCTTTTTGTCCATTGTTACCAAGACGATTGAGTTGTAATTTTGTTTACAGAATTTCAAATCTGAGCGAAAAACATCGAAAAAGGGAAACTGGAAAACACCAAGATATAATCTTTCTAAGTTTCAGGAGTTTCAAGATTTCTAGAAACTATACTTATGTCAGTTGTTATAGTACAAGAGAAATGAGCAAAGTTAGTCTGAAAGTGAATGTACATGTACGGAGGATCCTTCGTCTTCATTTTGTAGTATTTTTTTTTTTTTTTTTTTGCACGTGTCATCATTGGGTACTGGAAGCGAAGAAAAATCTCTTTGACACTTTGGCATACTTAAGATTTTATAATGAGGAACGAATGCTAATTCTGTTCTGTTTACTGGACTAGTTTGAGACATCTCTTTTAAGATACCATGCTCGAAAATAGTAAGATGGTACAATACTTAATACTGAAGTGATCGAATTTGAAAGTGTCTGAATCCTGATTATCTCCCTTGGATCGAAGCATTGTGTCACAAGAGTGACGTCCCTTCATGTAGCTGACCTGCCGGCAGACGAAAGGGCTGGTGGGGCAGTTCACTTGCAACTGCATGGACCAAAGAAAACTGATTTAAAATTTGAAGAAATACATTTTAATTCCGAATTATTTGAACTCCTTGATATGGAAGGTGAAGATATGGATATTCTCTATAGTCAATATATACATGTAGAATATGCCCCACCGTTTGATCTGCCGACTCTTGTGATGCAACGTCACAACTCGGGAATACCGTATTAATTGGATTTTCGAATCGGACCAAAAAAGGTATCTTGCACAACTGGGCCACAAGGGGAATCTGTGTACCAAATCTGAGGAAGATCCATGCAGTACTTCTTGAGAAATCACGATAACAATGTTTCTTCGGGAAATCCAAAATGGGCGACTGATGGCCATATTGGATTTCCGAATCGGATCAGAAAAGGTATCTTGCACAACTAGGCGACAAGGGGAACCTGTGTACCAAATTTGACAAAGATCCATGCAGTAATTCCTGAGAAATCGCAATAACAAAGTTTCAAGGGAAATCCAAGATGGCCGCCTAATGGACATATTGGATTTTCAATTTGAATCGAAAAGGTATCTTGCACAACTAAATCATAAGGTGTATCAAATTTGACAAAGATCCATGCAGTATTTCCTGAGAAATGACGATAACAAAGTTTCATAGGGAAATCCAAGATTGCTGCCTGGTGGCCATATTGGATTTTCGAATCGGGCCAGAAAAGCCATCTTGCATAACTAGATCCCAAGGGGAAACTGTGTACCAAATTTGAGAAAGATCCATGCAGTAGTTTCTGAGACTTCACGATAAAGTTTCATGGGGAAATCCAAGATGGCTGCCTGGCGGCCATATTGGTTTTTCGAATCAGACCAGAAAAGGTATCTTGCACAACTAGACCCCAAGGCGAACCTGTGTATCAAAATTGAGAAAGATCAATGCAGTAATTCCTGAGAAATCGCGGTAACAAGGTTTCATGGGGAAATCTATGATGGCTGCCTTGTGGCCATATTGGATTTGCCATTCGGACCGACAAAGGTGATCTTGCAAAACTAGACCCTAAGGAGAATCTGTGTACCAAATTTGAGAAAGATCCATGCAGTAGTTCCTGAGAAATCGCGATAACAAGGTTTCATGGAGAAATCCAAGATGGCTGCCTGTTGGCCATATTGGATTCTCGAATCGGACCAGAAAAGCTATCGTGCACAACTAGACCCCAAGGGGAGCCTGTGTACCAAATTTGAGAAAGATCCAGGCAGTATTTCCTGAGAAATCGCGATAACAAGGTTTCCTGGGGAAATCCAAGATGGCTGCCTGGTGGCCATATTGGATTTACGAATCGGACAAGAAAAAGGTTATCTTGCAAAACTAGACCCTAAGGGGAATCTGTGTACCAAATTTGAGAAAGATCCATGCAGTAGTTCCTGAGAAATCGCGATAACAAAGCTTCATGGGGAAATCCAAAATGGCCGCCTGGGGGCCATATTGGACTTTTGCAATTGACCGAGAAAGGTATCTTGCAGTAGTTCCTGAGAAATCGCGATAACAAGGTTTCCTGGGGTAATCCAAGATGGCTGCCTGGTGGCCATATTGGATTTACGAATCGGACAAGAAAAAGGTTATCTTGCAAAACTAGACCCTAAGGGGAATCTGTGTACCAAATTTGAGAAAGATCCATGCAGTAGTTCCTGAGAAATCGCGATAACAAAGCTTCATTGAGAAATCCAAGATGGCTGTCTGGTGGCCATATTGGATTTTCGAATCGGACCAGAAAAGGTATCTTGCACAACTAGACCCCATGTGGGACCTGTATACCAAATTTGAGAAAGATCCATGCAGTAGTTCCTGAGAAATCGCGGTAACAAGGTTTCATGGGGAAATCTATGATGGCCGACTTGTGGCCATATTGGATTTTCGATTCGGACCGAAAAAGGTTATCTGCAAAATTAGACCCTAAGGAGAATCTGTGTACCAAATTTGAGAAAGATCCATGCAGTAGTCCCTGAGAAATCGCGATAACAAGGTTTCATGAAGAAATCCAAGATGGCTGCCTGGTGGCCGAATTGGATTTTCGAATCGAACCAAAAAAGGTATCTTGCACAACTAGACCCCATGTGCGACCTGTATACCAAATTTGAGAAATATCCATGCAGTAGTTCCTGAGAAATCGCGATAACAAGGTTTCATGGGGAAATCCAAGATGGCTGCCTGTTGGCCATATTGGATTTTCGAATCGGACCGGAAAAGGTTTCCTGCACAACTAGACCCCGAGGGAAACCTGTGTACCAAACTTGAAAAAGATCCATGCAGTAGTTCCTGAGAAATCGCTGTAACAAGGTTTCCTGGGGAAATCCAAGATGGCTGCCTGGCGGCCATATTGGATTTTCGAATCGGACCAGAAGAGGTTTCTTGCACAACTAGACCTCAAGGGGAACCAGTATACCAAATTTGAAGAAGATCCATGCAGTAGTTCCTGAGAAATCGCTGTAACAAGGTTTCATGGGGAAATCCAAGATGGCTGCCTGGCGGCCATATTGGATTTGCGAATCGGACCTGAAAAGGTTTCTTGCACAACTAGACCTCAAGGGGAACCAGTATACCAAATTTGAAAAAGATCCATGCAGCAGTTCCTGAGAAATCGCGGTAACAAGGTTTCATGGGGAAATCCAAGATGGCTGCCTGGTGGCCATATTGGATTCTCGAATCGGAACAGAAAAAGTTTCTTGCACAACTAGACCCCAAGGGGAACCTGTGTACCAAATTTGAAAAAGATCCATGCAGTAGTTCCTGAGAAATCGCGGTAACAAGAATTGTTTACGGACGGACTGACGACGGACGACGGACGGACGGACGGACGACGGACGGATGACGGACCACGGACGAAAAATGATTTGAACAGCCCACCATCTGGTGATGGTGGGCTAAAAAAAGATACTATACGATACAACATTTGTATAGTATACGTGTATCACATTGCTTTTGGCCTCGGTGATGTGAGAAAATAAATTACAGTGAGTTTATTAGTCCTTCAACACTATTTCAGTCATATCACGACGTTCGATTCCTATTCCTGTCAAATTGTAATCATTCCAATGTAAGAGAGTTTTGGTTTGTAATATATCTCCATGCAATGTCATTATATTTTCGCCTTCTCCGATAGAGAGCGGCAAGGTCCGGGTGAGGTCACACGCTTAGACGACCCGAGCCGATTTAATCGAGTGGAAAAAATTGCAAAAAAATATTTGCTTACATTTTTGGATACGGGGGAAATAGATCTCCCATCCATTGTATACATTAGTCACATGTTTTCTTCTCCTAGAATAAAGACGACGACGGATACAATTTTTAGAAGTCCATTCTGGCTATATTTACTACAAGCTTTCAGAGAAAAACTTTCTCCGTTCTCAGAGATGAGAAAGTATACTGTCTACACTAATGTAGTGCAAGAAAAAAAAATTCAGTGGACGTTTTTCTGCTGCTTCATTGAAGGAACACAAAACATGTACAGATGAACTCTAAGTGAAATACACTTATGCAAACGAAAATCATTGCCAGTATATTTATCCAGTACCAATATGCATGTCTAATGTCTTTGCATAATGTCTCAGTGTCTTTGTGCATTTGTAAGTATACATCGAGCGTAGCGTGCACGATCTACGGTGTCACGTTTCGTCACTTGTGTCTAATTCCGCTTAACCGGGGTCTAGGGTCCGTACGAACCCATGTACTTCAATAATTTAAGGTGTTCATAAGAGAAATCGCAATCAAAGCGTGACTGAGATTAAGAAGATCCCATATAACTGGATCATGGGATGAAAATATCCACTCGAGGGAAGGAAAACACATCCCGACCGAGCCACCACTCGAGAGAAGGAAAATACATCCCGACCGAGCCACCACTCGAGGGAAGGAAAATACATCCCGACCGAGCCACCACTCGAGGGAAGGAAAATACATCCCGACCGACCCACCACTCGCGAGAAGGAAAACACATCCCGACCGAGCCACCACTCGCGAGAAGGAAAATACATCCCGACCGAGCCACCACTCGAGAGAAGGAAAATACATCCCGACCGAGCCACCACTCGAGCCACCACCCGACCGACACACCATGTTGTTGAACGCTGGTGAAGCGCATCTTGCCTGCAGCACGTGTCAAGCAAAGTGACTGGCCACCTGCTTCGCACGCGCTAATCCAACATACGTGTGTGAGATGACGTATCCCAGACCCTGTTACCGTACGAGTTTTACGCTGTGTTATAAGGGAATAAGAGGATCCCATATAAACTTGATGCTGAGATTAAATTTCCAATTCGAGAGAAGGAAAAATCATCCCGACCGAGCCGTTAGGCGAGGTCGGGATGATTTTTCCTTCTCGAGAATGGGAAATTTCATCCCAGCATCAAGATATTTGAGATTCTTTTTCCCATATAATTTTTTTTAGCCGAAAATATTGCCAACAAAGCACAACAAAGATTTTCAGCTGACGGTTTGTTTACAATTTTACTGCGCAGTTATATACATTACGTAGGGTGAACAGGCACAAGGTTTATTACGCAGCAAGATTATTACGCAGCAAGAGAGAGTTCCCAGTTTAGAAATCATTATAAACAGTAAATTTATCGAATTTAGCAGTTGAATAAATTCAGTTCGCCTTGGCTAAGGAGTAGAAGCATTACAGTTTGACGAAAGAGTCAAGTCCACAATGTAACTCGTGACTGAAATGAACTGAACTTGAAAGTTACTATATACCTGGTAATGGTTGGTTACCAGATGCCATTCTCTTCAGATTGTTTGGTGGGCCCCATCATCGGATTTCATCGATTGGCTGGTTCATACACTTCAGCACAGGCCTTGGCACTTCTTAGTTGATAGTCCTCTTCCTTCAATCATAACGGTTGGTTGGTCCACAATTCACAGAATAGTCCTGGCGCTGGTTAGTTGATAGTTCATCGTTGTCCGAGGATACCGGTTGGTTATTCAGCATGTAATTTTGGTTGCACTATTACTGCGTAGTTGGCAGGCTTCGACCATCAGCTGAAGTTTGAACACAATTCATCTTTTTCGTACGGTCAGTATTGGACGAGAACAAAACTGAAATATATAGCTAATGAACACATCAGAAAATATTAAATGAAAAGAAAAAATACAATGAATAGACCAAATAATTCCAAATTTTCATAAATATATACAGGTAATTATTTAAAAACCTAATACAATAAAAGATCGCTAGAAAGAGTTTTTCACAATTTACCGGTTGTTCGACAAGATGTCACCAAAAAGAAAGTGTCAAGGTTTATTTGACCAGAAATAATTATTGAATTATCAACTTAATTGAAAGAAATAATTGGGTTTTGACTGAACGTCTTATTTTTTTATTATACGAAATTCCCTTTTCTAAATGTTTAGAATGTAGTTGATAACAATTCGCCGACCACTGGGTTTCATCAGACGTCACTGGACCAACGTGACCACTGATGTAGCTTAACCTCATCTTGCCTGGGTGTTTCTTTGGACCTGTCCAGGCCTGGCGGGCATTTCCTCCTCCCAAATATTATTCTTATCATCTGAGCTAGGGGTGCCGAAACTCATACTATACGGGTCAAGCTCTAAAAGAAAATGTAAACATGGTGATGACGTCACAGTATATTTTTGGTCGATGTTTCGCTTAATTTTATTTATGTCAATTCTCCGGAAAATATCCATGATAAATTCTAAAGTAATAGTCTGAGTTGAAGTGAAATAGTTTTGCCCGATTTTCCACACAGAAAAGCAGAAATGTTTAAGATAAATGACGAAAAGATCACTGTTCTGGTTCTCAACATGGTCGCCATTTTGAATTGTCTTATGATGCTGTGCTCGGGGTATCATGCAAATAGGCTCAAAATTACCCCCAATATGATAAGCTACAAATTTACGGCGGTCCCTCATTTTTTGTCGTTCCGAAGACAGAATAGAAAGTTTGTTAACGGCATTTGGGGCATATCAGCTCCAAAAAATGAAGCAGCAAGGGCAGACCAGATTTTGAAATAGCAACAGAAAACGGAGACACCAAATGAAAAATAAGAAAGAAGCCACTGAAGAAACTGATATCCAGCGAATAAAAGAGTAAGAAAGTAAACCAAGAATATTCAAACGATTGTAGCTCATCAAGTCAGGCAGACACGTTGCAAACGGTACCGTAAAATGCTCGATTTAATAATAAGCTATCATTGTAAAAATGCCCTTGGCTATACATGTACCTGGTAATGGTTAGTTGGAGCCTATTCTCCGATATCATCGATTGGTTGGTTGGTAGGTCTCATCATCCGAGGTTACCACAATTGTTAACACAATGGCATTTCTTAGTTGATAGATGTCATCGTTCCAGGATAACGGTTGGTTGGCTTACAATTAATTTTCAGCAGTTCTGACGTTGGTTATACTTTGTGGATCATTATTGTGGTTGGACGGGTTCTGGTTAGTTGACCGAAATCAACCAGGAGCGGATCGGTGAACAACATCTATATCTTACGGTCAGTATCAGACGGGGGCTAAAACACACATCAGATAAAATCAAACGAAAGAAATACATTGAACATGTACACTAATTCTTTTTTATAATTATATAATTATCCCAATAGCTAAATGTTAAAAAAAAGATAGGCTGCCCAAGATGTTATCGAATAGAAAATGCCCACACTAATTTGGCCTGAAATACATGTAGTTACTTAACATATTAATTAAAAAAAAACAATTGGGTATTTTTACAAGTAAAATTTTACTCTGAAAAAAAAAATCTATTCTTATATAGAAATGGCTTCATGTGGAGGGTGGGGGAGGGGGTACAATCAATACCAAATTGTGATTTCTATATTTTTAGAATATCGAATAGGAAAGAATTGGTAATCACCGACCACTGGTCACCGGGTGCCACCACCAGTAGCTGAACCGACGCCGCCACTGATGTAGCTTAGCAGTGTAGGTGTTAGTTCTGGTCAGTTTTATTCAGTTATTGTTTTTAGTTGAAATGGTTTCTCATCTCAATAACATAATATTCATGAATCAGCAGTTTCATATCAAGTTCTACAATTATCATAGTCTAAACAACGACTGGCTGGTCCATAATTTCTTGTCCGAATACTGGCTAGTTGGTAGTTCCATATCGCTGTTTAAGGTTACCGGTTGACTGGTTCACACACCTCCATCATGTCCTTGTAATTCGAATGGTACCGATTGGTTGACAGACTTCTGTTCCTGGTTGATACCGGCCAACACAATTAATCTCCTCGCTAATTCGGGGAAAGCTCGCAGACTGTACCGGTCGCAAAAGTTTACCGGTCACGAAAGGTGCAATCCTAATAAAATTTCCAATAGAAGACACGGCGAGAATGATTGATCAATGTTATTTGTACTTTTCGCAAAATAATGCCTTTCTTCCACTATATCGTTTACGGGTAATGTTGTTGTTGTTTTTGTTATGATAATGATTATTATTATTGGCCACTATATAGTTTACGGGTATTGTTGTTGTTGTTATGCTGATTATGATGATGATTAATATTATTGGCCACTATATCGTTTACGGGTATTGTTGTTGTTGTTATGCAAAAGTTAACAAACAGATGTGACGATTTTTTTCATTGGATACACATGACTGAGATATACACCATAATTCAACTTGGAAATTGCTTTGTAGGCGATTTAAAATGTTTATTTTGTGCAAACTTGGGCTTGATGTTAACGGTAGTACGACGAAAAGGTATTAGATTATCTCCGCGGTAATTATTTTTTGGACAACTGAATATTGAACGTCGGATTTGACGCCTGTAACTAAAAATATCCGAATCCGAGCATTACGTAGTAACGATGATCTGCAAGATAGGACATTAACACTCTCTGGTCTTGGCTTTTTGGAACATGCCCAGGCCTGTTGATTCATTTTGACCCCCTACCCTTAATTATTTTTTAAAACCTGAGCTAGTAAGCTGAAACTTACCACAATGTAAATAAAATCCAAGATAGCAGCATGATGACGTCGCATTGACGTCATATTCTAAAAAAGCATTTGTTTGTACTAGTTTTAGAATTCTGTATTGATGTAATTTCTCAGCAAAAACTGCATGGTGAATTAGTGAATACTAATCTGATGTGAAATAAAATAGCTTTTTTTTCACTTTTCATCGTGGATTTTGTATTCATTCACGATCTTGGGGATATGCAAATAGATTCAAAATTACCCAAACACGGTGTGTCAGCTCTCGCAAGTTTGTCGTTCCGGAGATTGGGCAGAAAGATTGCAAAGGGGGGAGGGGGCGGGGGGGTCATAAATTCAAATTCCAGGACTGTTTTAAACTGGTTGGGAGTGAATCCTGTAGTTCCAGAACTGCCACAAATTATAATTTTGCATAAATCCCCGAGAATCACCAGGGGCTGAATTGTCAACCAACTTAATGTGGCCGTGCACAAACCACATTAAACTGGTAATATTACAGATAGGTGGCGTTTTTTGTGATCACCAAATTTGGTCATTGTCGGGTTTCAAGCGCAACTCCTAATTAAAAAATTAGTAAATCCTATCCTGAATATTTAAAAAAAATCCTAACCCTAAGCTTCTGACGGCAGTCTAATTCAAATCATATATGGGGTAGCGTGTCTGTGTGGTTTAGGATTCGGTATTCTGGTTGCTCAGTTCGGTGGAGTAGCCTGTCCAGCGTGGTACAGGGTCGAGTATCCTGGTCGTTCTTGTTGTCCGACGATGATGATCTTCATGCATGTTCATCTCCATTTGGTGTTGTTTTATAATATTTGTCGTCATCGGTGTTCTGTTTCATGGCTGGTCTTACTCGTCTGTGGTCTTCAGTGTGCTGTGCCTGTATTACAAAGAATAGAAGAGTTTGTAGTTTCTTGTTTTCTGGTGTTATTTTTTGCCATCGACTGGCACTATCGTGATCTAAGTCACACATGATCAATAGCAATAAATAATTAGGTACTAAATATTATAAATAAAAATATTTTTATAGTTAAAGCCGATTGTGAATGTTTGATATAACCTCCAGTCTACTGCCCCTGCATGAAGACCGGACGGTTAACATTCGTTAACGAGGGTTGGAAATAAGGGAACACAATTTGGTCGGAGCTCGTTATTAGGAGCTTTTAATTTGATCAGTGAATTTGTCTATGTTATTGCTATGGCATTTTGAAATAATTAGGTACTAAATATTATAAATAAAAAAAATTTTATAGTTAAAGCCGACTGTGAATGTTTGATATAACCTCCAGTCTACTGCCCCTGCATGAAGACCGGTCGGTTAACATTCGTTAACGAGGGTTGGAAATAAGGGAACACAATTTGGTCGGAGCTCGTTATTAGGAACTTTTGATTTGATCAGTGAATTTGTCTATGTTATTGCTATGGCATTTTGATTGGTTAGTGTCCAAATTTGATCAGTCATTTCTGATCACTGACCCTCATTTCCGCCCCTGTGAAATAGTTTTGACTCTAAGCGTGCTACATTTATTCAAATTTGGTCCTAGGTTTATTGGTGTAACCATATGGTATTAAATGGTAGAGTGATAGTCAGTAGATTTGATGTAAGCTAGTAAGGTGGAGTATACTTTGTTTATAAGAGGTGGTTTAGGATTTAATATAGAAGCCAACGACAGAGGGACATTTAAGTTTTTGAGTTCGTTTTCCAGTGTTCGGCGATAGAGGTCATGTTTTGGGCATTTGAGTATAAAATGTTCTATCGTTTCTTCTTCGTTGTTGCATGAAGTGCATAGTGGTGATGTGTTTTTTATTAGCTTAGATAAGTGAGATTTTAGTCCTGTTTTACCAAGTCTTAATCTTGTGATGATGCGGTCGTCACGTTTGCTGTCTAGCTGGAATCCGCAACTCTGTCTTTTCCCCTTATCAAGAATACTATGTAGCCATCTACCTCGGTTTTCTTCGTTCCATTCTTTTTCCCATTTACTATCTATTCTGGTTCTAATGATGGAATTCAGTTCTTTGGTTCCTAGTCCTATATGCACGTCAGGTGCAGTTTTGGTGAGGCTGTCTTTGGCTGTCCTATCGGCTGCTTCATTTCCTCTAACGTCCACGTGGGCGGGAATCCAAGCTAAAATGGCGTCAATGTCATTGTCGCGTATTTGTGTGCATAAAATTTCTATTTCGTGTATGAGGTCAGGTCTGCTGTCGGATTTGGAGTTCTTTATAGATACCAGTCCGCTTAAGGAATCACTAAGAATAACATGGACTACATGGCACAGACGAGCGTATTTACACAAATGGATAGCAAGCAAAAAGTGTCACCAAAACAATCATAGCACAATGGGTGCTCCGTGAGCTGTCACGTCAGGTATATAAACGGTAATCTAAACATTGAGTTGGTATATTGTAAGCTACTAATCCTCTGAGCGAGGTATAGAGAATGGGTGATTGCAGATTAAATCTGAAGTGGCTGCATAGTTAAAGGAGACCAAATATTAAAACTAAAATGTATGTGTATTATACAATTGATAAGGGATAAACACATAGCATGTGAGAAGTCTATAAAGGGTTATAGAAAAGATTAACGGTCACGCTGATAATCTCCATCTAAGCTGATAATGCTGTCACAGGCACTCGGTACAAACTGTACACTGTCTCTGTTGATTGCGGGTAGTGTCTTTTGATGTGAATGGCTTCCCGTAGTCTTCTCTTTGTTTGTTCAGTCTGGTGTATAGCAAGTATGTGGATGTTTTCCCAATTTTTCTGGTGTCCTGGATTTCCGTCAGGTGATCAGAAATGTCTGATTTTCTATTTCTTTTACGCTGGAGGCATTGTTTTCCTTGATCCTGACGTTCAGGGGTCGCATGGCTTCTTCTATGTAACTTTCCTGAAAACAGTCGTCAATTTTGTAGATAATTCCCTTGCGCTAGAGAGGGTCGGTTGGTGGTAGACGTCCTGTAGCATTAGCATTAAAGTGGTTTCTAAGGGATCTACTGCTGATGAGTACTACGTCGAAGCTGGTTTGTTCTTTTAGGAGTCGTTTGATGTGGTGACTGGTCTGCCCTTTGTATGAAATGGTGATGAACACAGGGATGGGTTCTCGGGGAATTGATTTTGTTGCTGGGACTGCAGTGTCTTGTTGATGATTCTGTCTACCATGGCTTTATGATACTAGTTGTGATGGGTAAAGGATTATAGGCATAGGTGGATTATTTTTTTTTACTGAGCCGGCTTTCTGTTGAACATATGTTTTTGGCTCGTCTGGTTAGGGTGGATATAATGTCCGGTTTAACTGGACTTGGGTGATTGGATATGTAATGGATATATTGGTCTGTGTGCGTGAGTTCCTATACACACTGGTTCTGATGGTATGGTTGTGCCTGTGGACTAGGACGTCAATGAAAGGGAGTTTGTTGTCTTCTATCTCCATGGTGAATTTTATTCTCGGATGTTGGGCATTCAGGTGGTTGAGAAGAACGGTAGCGTCATCACCGTCTTGAAGAATGGAAAAACGTCAACTTTTTTTGTGCCAACACATAGGCTTAATGGGGTAGTGCGGAGGGCAGTTTCTTCCGGTTCAGTCATGTATAATTCAGTGATCACCGAGGATAGAGGGGATCCAATAGGTAATCCATGTACCTGCTCATAGAACCGGACGCCCATGTAAAGTAGGTGAAGTTGACACAGGATTCCACTAATTTCATAATGCTGTCAACAGTTTGCATCGTGGGTCGGGATTCTGATTCTTCTCCTGGTGGTGTCCATGGCCCGTTATCTAGGGAGGTTGGTTAAGAGGTCTATCGCATCGTAACTGACCATCCTACCCGGGTAGGGGATGGGAAGGAGTTTTTTTTTCTTCAAAAAAAATCAGTTGAATCTCTAATAAAGGAGTTGGCAGTCTTCCCCCAGTGGTGCTAGCAGGTGAGTTAGGTGTTGAGCAGTGCTAAATTGCACAGTGTCTCAACTGCAAACCAACAACCTAACTTTGTGGATCTGGACAGTGGCTCGAGCATACGGGGGCTGAGGGTGGAATGTTCCAAGTTATTTTCTGTACAGGGCTTGGTCTATTTCTTTGTTGTCTTGTAGATGTTTCATTAGGGCACGTTGATCTTTGTCAATTGTGGAGGTCGTGTCTTTATTTAGGGTCTTGTATGTTGAAGTATGTCCCAGCATCAAGGTTACCAGGACCTACGCCGAATACAGCCACAGACGAACATAAATCTTCATGACACCATCAAGTCCAACCAGCTTTAAAAGTTATCAGCACTGAAAGAACAAAAATCCACCCAGCCACTAGCTGCCAGCACCAACAACAACCCAACCAAGAAAAACGGTAGTTGACTTTAGCACGAAAACCCTCACAAAAGACCAAACATCCCTATTGACCAACGGATTAAACTTCAATCTAACCACTCCAACCATTCTACCCAAGAACAAAGACCTCTCCATAACCAACGTAGAAGCAGGCCTACAACAGTTAACACCAGGGGGAAAATCGACTAACGTCACCAGATTGATGTTGGGAGATACTACAACATACAAGACCCGAAATGAAGAGCCGACCTCCACAACTGACAAAGATCACCGAGGCCTTGTGAAACAACTACAGGACAACAAAGAATGAGACCAAGCCCTGTACAAAAAAAAATCGCGACATACCAACCTCAAACCCCTGTATGCAAGATCCACAAAGACCCTATCAAGGTTAGGTCTGCAGTAGAGACATTGAACATTACAGCACGGCCCAGCACCAAACACAGCTGCTAGAACCACTGGGGAAGACTGCCAACTCCTTTATTAGAGATTCGACTGATTTTTGTAAAAAAAAATCCTTCCCATTCCCCACCCGGGCAGGATGGTCAGTTACGATGTGGTACACCTCTTTATCAACCTCCCTAGAGAACGGGCCATGGGCACCACCAGGAGAAGAGTCACAGAATCCCAACCCACGATGTAAACCTTCCTAACTATCGAGAGCATTATGAAATTATTGGAATCCTGTATCAACTCCACCTTCTTCACATGGGGCGACCGGTCCTATGAGCGGGTACATGGATTACCTGTGGGATCCCCTCTATACCCGGTGATCACTGAATTATACACGACTGAACTGGAGGAAACTGCCCTCCTCACTGCCCCCATTAGGCATTTGTGTTGGCACAGAAAAGTTGATGACGTTTTTTCCATTCTTCGAGACGGTGATGACCCTACCATTCTTCTCAAATACCTGAATGCCCAACATCCGAGAATGACATTCACCATGAAGATAGAAGACAACAAACTCCCCTTCAAAGACGTCCTAGTCCACAGGCAGAACCATACCTTCGAAACCAATGTGCATGGAAAACCCACCCACACCGACCAATATATTCATTACATATCGAATCACCCAAGTCAAGTTAAAGTCGGCATCATATCCACCTCATCCAGACGAGCCAAAAATGTATGTTCAATAGAAAGCCTGCTCAGTGAAATAAGCCACCTAAAAACAATCTTCACCGATCACGACAAGTACCTTAAAGTCATGGTAGACAGAATCATCAACAAGACACTGCAACCGCAGCAACAAAGTCAAATTCCCGTAGACCCCAGCCCTGTATTTATTGCCAGTCCATACATAGGGCAGATCAATCACCGCATCAAACGACTCCTGAATGAACAAACCAGCATCGACGTAGTACGTACCAGCAGCAAATCCCTTAAAAACCACCTTAACGCTACAGACGTCTACTACCAACCAACCCTCCCCAGCCCAAGGGAATTATCTACAAAATTAACTGCTATTGCAGGAAAGTTTTTTGGAGAAACTATGCGACCTCTCAACGTCAGGATCAAGGAATACAAGACCTCCAGAGATAAAACAAATGGAAAATCTGCCATTTCTGACCACCTGAGGGAAAATCCAGGACACCAGACAAATTGGAAAAACATCAACAAACTTTCTATACACCAGACTGACCAAACAAGGAGAGAGACTATACAGGTAGCCATTCACATCAGAAGACAAACCCACAACAGAGACAGTGGACAGTTTGCACCGAGTGCCTATGACAGCCTTATCAGCTTAGATGGAGATTATCGCCGCGACCGTTATCTTTTCTGTTACCCTTTATAGACTTCGCACATGTTATGCTATTTATCAGTGTTTATCCCGTATCAATTGTATAATCCTCACATTTTAGTTTTAATATTTTTGTCACCTTTAACTATGCAACCACTGCAGATTTAATCAGCGATCACCCATTGTCTGTACGTGGTTCAGACGATTAGTAGGTTACAACAGACGTAGTCGCTGTTCAGATTACTCTTTATATACCGGACATGACCTGCTCACGGAGCACCCATTGTGCTAGGATTTTTTGATGACATTTTTGCTGGTTATTCATTTGTATAAATACCCTCATCTGTACCATGTGGTTAATTAGCTTTGAAAAAGTTGGAAGTATCTCCGACAAAACGTCAGTCCCACAGCAATAAAGAAGTTGTTATCCATAGAATAGCCTTGTGTTATATACACAGACTTCTAAATGCCTATCAAAGAAAGAGTACACATATACACTAAATAACTATTAAGACACTTCCCTTTATTTCAAGACAATCCTGTGGCTGCATCCCAACATCTGAAAGGTGCCCATTGAGCTGTTTCTCGTTCCTCTTGTTGACATCCATGTTGTGCAAGTTCCACTAAAATGTAAAGAAAGAAACAACTTAAACCCAAAAGATCAACTGAATTTGAAGTGGTGAGAACAATATTTCCAGGTAAAGACGAACTGCTCGAATACCCCGCTCGATAATCGAATAAGATATATTTTCAGCGTTTCCGTTTTTGAAGATATTACAGGACAACGGTGCGGTCTAATAGTATCTTTAGAATCCCAAGAAATTACTTCATTAAAATTATAATCAAGTCATAATCAAAGATGAGAAATGGACGATGTACCACTTTCTTTGGTAAAATGGTATTTTCAGGCTGTACATTTTTCAGAAACAAGATTGAACAAGCGTTCTGAGAACTCCAACATCTCGCCTTGCGGGGTCATCCGCCGAAGCTGCAACAGTATTGAAAGCATACATGTAGAGCACACAATAACGTCTGGTATATGTGATGTGGTACAGGCAATGCTTTTTGGAATAAATTATCTGGTACAGACAATAACATCAGTCTCATGTGGGATTACTGGCATATAAGTTAATCCCATGTAGGATGGATAGGTCAGTGCCGTGGGATTACTGTTGCATAGGACAGTCCAGTGTGAGATTACTGCTGGATAGGCCAGTCATGTCTGGGATTACTGCTGGATAGACGAGTCTCGTGTGGGATTAATGCTGGATAGGACAGTCCCGTGTGGGATTACTGCTGTATAGGCAGTCCAGTGTGGGATTACTGCTGCATACGGCAATCATGTGTGGGATTACGACTGGGGAGGCCAGTCCCGTGTGGGATTACTGCTGGATAGGCTAAACCTGTGTGGGATTACAGCGGG
>JAVTVY010010453.1:0-45024 GCA_036873755.1 Hanleya hanleyi | reverse complement strand
GATTTCTGTTTTACCAATTCAAAGAATCGAGCCTCAACAAAGACCGGCACGGGAAAACGAAACTAAATCTGCCTCAGCTGGAGGGCCATTTCTCCGGGGAAAGATTGTCCGGAGATTTTTCTCACCGTTGAACTGTTGCCGAAAGAAACTGTTCAGCATGACACGGCCGTTAAACACCAACCCAAATATCTAGCGTGAGAGAAAATTTACCTGAGAAAGTTTATGGAATAAATCCTTGTCAGCTAATGTCAGCACCTGCACATGTGCTCGTCTGATCGTTTCCTAACAGGACATCTCACAGCAGAGCCGACTAAACGAAATCGGCGACCCGGCCGGCTTTTACGGTACATGCATCCTCGAACGATTTCTACGGTAGATCGTCTTCAATGGGCTCGAACACGCCTGACACTTCTTGTATCCCTCGACACTGCTCCCAAGCAGCGTAGATGAAAGCACGGTTTGGCCCAGCCAGCCATTGTCATCAGTCAGGTTGAAAATCCCGGAAATGCAAGGCGTCGGACCCTTGGAAAAAGTTGAAAATCACTTGCTGCCATGTTTGCTGTCTTACAGCAGAGAGGCCCAATGACGTCATGAGCTAGTTGTCACGTGGATATCGCTCCGCCGCTCATTGGTTAGACCATAAGGATGGCATAAAGATGGTGGCTCCCTTCATTCAACACATCTGGTCATTTTCCCAATGTTTGGGAGTATTTTTCTTCGTTAGAAAGAATCTCAAAAATAGGAAAAAAATATTTTTGGGTTCTGTTTGGATTGTTCTCTCAGTCGCAGTTTACGTTTGCCAAATGTCTATTCCTTTAAGGGTTTGTTGAGCTTGTCGGTTCGAAACGTCACGACGTAGATCAGGTTTCAGAATGTCCAGAGAACATCGTAGCAGGCGACCATATAACAACATCGAAGGTGCCTGTCCTGTGGTGGAATGTGGAGCATTCCTGTACTGCAGTAAATAGCGGTCCAGTTTCTGCTGGATGGGTATGTCCTTGTCTGCAGCGCGAACCGACTGTTTGAAGGACTGGACGAATCGTTCAGCCAGACCATTTGTGGCTGGATGATAGGGGGCACTGGTTAAGTGACGGATTCCACACTCTTTCATAAAGTCTGCAAACTCTGTCGAGATGAACTGAGGACCATTGTCACTTACTAATTGCTCTGGCAGTCCCATACGCGCAAACAGTGAGCGCAGATAGTCAATGGTTTTCCTGGAAGTGGTACTCTTCATAATTTGTATTTCAGGCCATTTCGTATAGGAATCCACGACGACAAAGAACATGTGATCTTGAAATGGTCCGGCAAAGTCCACATGTAAACGTTGCCAGGGTCTTTCGGGGAATTCCCAGTGATGCAATGGTGCTGATTGTGGCTTATTCTGAGTTGCCTGACAACCCAGACACGACTTGGCTGTAGTCTCTATGTCAGTATCGATGCCTGGCCACCAGATGTAGCTTCTGGCCAAGCCTTTCATTTTCACTGTGCCAACATGACCTTGTATTGTATTGTTACTCTGTTTTTGGTAGGGAGTTTATGTAAACAATCGTAAGGGATGAGTTAAATATACAACGGCCAACATAGTTAGTTTTTCCATAGAATGAATACTTACTTACATTGCGTTAAATAATTTATCAGCAAACTGAAAAGATCACCGTCAAGCGTCACAATAGCCACGAATAAGTGAGTATATAACCAGTAGCAAATTTGTGAACGTTGTTCGCATTTGCCATCATTTCTTGTATCTTGTCTATGGTGGCCGACAGCTGCCATTCCATAAATGTAACTTTTTAAACGTTTTCTCTATTTTTTTTTTTTTTAATTGAAATATTTTTTCCATATTATTTCATTTTCATTTCATTTTTTTTTTAATTTCATTTCCGTTTCCTTTTCGTTTCATTTGGATTTCGTTTTCATTTTCATTTCACTTTCATTTCATTTTGTTATATTTTTTTTACTTACCGGTAAATTTAAAAAAAACATTATTTCATTTTTTTTTAAATTTCATTTCCTTTTCATTTCATTTGATTTTGATTTTGATTTTGATTTTGTTTTCATTTCACCTTCATTTCATTTTGATTTTGTTTTCATTTCACTTTCATTTCATTTTGTTATCACAAGGAAAAAAAATATATAAGGTGGCAGCGCCCGGCACTGCCAGTTTTTTTTTTTTTTTTTTTTCCTCTCTCAAAACGAAAACAAATTCTTCTGTGGCCGAGAACTGCCAGCCGAGCGCTGCCAGCCGAGAGCTGCCAAGTCATATTACTGGCTAATGTGTATCACGTGTGTGTTCATAGTGCCGTACCCTTAGAATTTCTCTCACTGCGAAAGTGAAGATGAACCTGTACGACGCTAGCACTTTCCAATTGCCAATCTCCCCCTCCCCACTGTCTGCCCTCTCTCCCCCCGACTGGTATTTGCCATTTTCTGATGTGCGCGCGTTTAGTCTGGAATCATCCCGCCCATTTAGAACATCTAAAAATGTATAGAACATCTAGAAAGTATCGGATGGTGAAAAACGTACCGTAAAGAAAATACGAAGCTGCGCATCTGAAAACCCCTCGGCTCCGGGCGCCAGTCATTCATAGTGTATTCAATTTGAAAAAAAGGCTTCAGGAACACCAAGTAGTCAAGTGACAAATATACAGATTATGAAAAATTTTGCAATGAGAAAGGGCCTCTAAGGTTTCCGTCCAATCCGAGAACCGGTATTCATTCATTACATAAGAGTCGATGATGTATACCAAATTTTACACCGAGCATTTAAAAGTTATCAGAGATAGAGATCATAATGATTTCGCATAAATTAAAGATGGCCGCCCATCCTTCCTACCACTCAGAGGAACTGATGTGGTTATTCATTGCAAGTCTCTTGATACATGGATGCTGTATACCAAGTTTCATATAGAACACTGAAATGGTATCAAAGACATACATCATTAAAGATTTTGCATAAATTAAACATGGCCACCAAGGTTTCCGCCCAATCAGAAAGGCCAGAACTGTCATTTATCTTAAGTCTATTGATGCATCGATGATGTATACCAAATTTTACATCGAGTCCTTGAACGGTATCAGAGATGGAGATCATTAATGATTTCGCATAAATTAGAGATGGCCGCCCATCCTTCCCGCAACTCAGAGGAACTGATGTGGTTATACATTGCAGGTCTATTGATACATCGATGCTGTATACCAAGTTTCGTATAAAACACTTGAATGGTATCAGAGATATATATCATTAAAGATTTTGCATCAATTAAAAATGGCCGCCGAGGTTTCCACCGAATCAGGGAAACTGGTTTGGTCATTCTTTTGGAGTTTCTTGATGCATCGATGATCTAGACCAAATTTCCCACTGAACAGTGAAATGGTTTCGGAGATACATAAGATTAATGGTTTCGCATAAATTAAATATCGCCGCCAAAGTTTTCAACTAATCGGATCCAGATTCAATAGTGTTCTGGGTCATGAGCATATGGATGTACACTGCAAGTTTGGTGTGCCTAGGGTAAGTCGTTCTAAAGATATCTTGGTAACGAGAAAGCTGTGATGGTTTCGCATAAATTAAAGATGACCGCCAAAGTTTCCAACCAATGAGGTCCAGATTCAATAGGGTTCTGGGTCACGAGCATATGGATGTACACTGCAAGTTTGGTGTGCCCAGGTTAAGTCATTCTAAAGATATCTTGGTAACGAGAAAGGTGTGACGGACAGACGGACGTATGGACGTACATGACGACGAAAATACCCTTCGGCCAAATTTTGGCCGAGGGGTAAAAATATCAAATTTACAGTACCGGGCGGTGAATGAAGTACCGGACGATATAAGAAAAAAAATGATTCGGAGAATACTGGCAGATTTAAGCTCAAATTTACAGGAAAAGATAAATGAAGTCTGTTAACGATCATCTAGAAAGCGGTGCCAAAGAAATGACAACATGACAACAGTCAGTAGTACCGGGGAAGCCGACCAGGAAAATGGGCGGGATGATTCCAGACCAGAAGGTCATGCGATTAAATGCGCGCAAGTCAGAAAACGGCAAATACCACTCGATATTTACATGGGACATACACAATTTTGTATGGGACACAAAAGGAGTATTGTACGGTGTACCGGGCGGTATAAAAAGTACCGGGCGGTGTCCCGGGCGCTACCGCACGCTTCCGGACGCTACCGGACGCTTTTTAGTCACACCCCTTCTGGGTAGCTCTAGGTTCCCATACTATTCCGCAAACATGACGTACAAATTCCATATTTACAGTGAGCTATTGTTGGTATAATTTAGTGTACTTGGTACAATATACCTACCTGTACCTAGCTATTTATATTGTTGATTGTTGGTAACGGGGGCAATGAACGTCGAACCAACAGTCAGATTCCATGAAACATCCAATTTCCGACATATAAATGAATCTACTCGCATGACCTCATATCCTGCGGCATTGTTTTCCGCCATATGGAACTTTTGTCGGCACCTCGTGACATCGAGAATTTACCCCTATGGGAAGCGAGGGGAGAGAGGACAGACATGGGGGGGGGGGAGGGGTTGGCAATTGGCAAGTGCTACCGTCGTACAGGTTCATCTTCACTTTCGCATTGTGAGAGAACTACTAAGGGTATGGCAATATGAACACACACGTGATACACATTAGCCAATAGTATGACTTGGCAGCTCTCGGCTGGCAGCGCTCGGCTGGCAGTTCTCGGCCACAGGAGAATTTGTTTTCGTTTTGAGAGAGGAAAAAAAAAAAAAAAAAACTGGCAGTGCCGGGCGCTGCCACCTTATATTTTTTTTCCTTGTGATAACAAAATGAAATGAAAGTGAAATGAAAAACAAAATCAAAATGAAATGAAAGTGAAATGAAAACAAAATCAAAATGAAATGAAATGAAAAGGAAATGAAATTTAAAAAAAAAATGAAATAATGTTTTTTTTTTAATTTACCGGTAAGTAAAAAAACATATAACAAAATGAAATGAAAGTGAAATGAAAATGAAAACGAAATCCAAATGAAACGAAAAGGAAACGGAAATGAAATTAAAAAAAAATGAAATGAAAATGAAATAATATGGAAAAAATATTTCAATTAAAAAAAGAAAAAAATAGAGAAAACGTTTAAAAAGTTACATTTATGGAATGGCAGCTGTCGGCCACCATACTTGTCTATAGTTAAAGATAAAGCGTGTTTGACCGGAAAATACTTTTGAGACCCCAAAAAGGATAGTTTACATTTTCTTCCATGCTAATTCCGTAACGGTATCCAATAACGCAAGCCCTATCTGCTAGTAAGTAAGAGTGGAAATTCCTCCCACTCAAGCACTTGAGTGAAATATTTCACTCGACTTGAGTGAGTTATCAACTCGAACTTGAGTGAAATTCGTGTGAGTAGTAGTAGGTATAATGCTTATTGACGTCCCTTTCACCCGGATGTAACTATGACGTCACAACTTCCGAGGGTGGCGCCATCTGTACACTTTGGATGCAAGGGAGACAACTCGGACAGATCAAGGCATGTACTGACCAATCTCGAAACCAGAGCCATCCGGTCCTGCAATCTCGAAACCAGAGCTATCCGGTCCTGTCCTCCCTGCTATGCTCTGGGAGGGCGCTCGGCAGTACGATCGGTCATTGGATAGCACACAAAACCCTAGAATTTAGAACATAACGAGAGCGTATCTGTGGAGATTAAGCCGACGTCCCGACGTCATGGATGTTACGAGCGCGTCTGAAAGATGACGTAGCCTGCTAGAATTCTTCATGCATTCTTGCGAAACATTTTCTATTCTGACGTCATGACGTTATGACAGGCTGGCCACGCAAGTGACTCATGACTGACGTTTCATAAAGAATTGGATACGTTCCAATGGAACCGGAAGAGGACACGTGAACGAATTTTTCAATGTATTATGGGACCAACTTTCAGTGAGCGTCGTCCCAGGGGTTCATCGGAGCGGCCAATTGTCCAGCGGAGAGCGACCCCTGGTGGCGAGGTTGTGTACTGACCTATCTAGGCTGTAGTTCCGGCAACCTTTGACCTCGAATTCTTCCGCGGTGATGCGGTCTGGTGGTGATGCGGTCGCGGGAGAAAGCTTCCGCGGACAGAAAGTAGTCCCATGGGTTGACTTCCAATGTTAATGTATATGGGGAATACCTAAATAGACGTTTTGTGACCTAGGGGAGCCCCTAGTGGACCGATGGGGTCGAGTGAGGTATCAAAGTGAAGCATTCGTGAAGTGACATCTGATGGGCTGGGTGTGGGGTTGAAATATCGGCATTCTACGCATGCGCGGTGGCCAAAGGGTATGAAAATAGACGTTTTGGGGCTAGGGGAGCCGCTAATTGTCCGATGGGGTCGAGTGAGGTATCCAAGTGAAGCATTCGTGAAGGGACATCTGATGGGCTAGGTGTGGGGTTGAAATATCGGCATTCTGCGCATGCGCGGTGGCCAAAGGGTATGAAAATAGAGGTTTTGGGAGCTAGGGGAGCCCCTAATGGGCCGATGGAGTTGTATGAGGTATCAAAGTGAAGCCTATGTGAAGGGGCATCCAGTCATGGGTGGGTGCATGTAAAATTTTTCCTGAAAAAATAAAACGGAACACGGACTTTATCGAAAAATTCGGGAAAATGCCTGTATGGGGTATGGGGGGTATATAGGTCGCCGGGCTTAACGGGGTTTGCCTATCAATAGAGTTATCTCCCCCTAGTTCCAGGGTGGGTGTATGTAAAATTTTCCTGAAAAAATATGGAACACGGACTTTATCCTAAATTACGGGAAAATGCCTATATGGGGTATGGGGGGGGGGGGGTATAGGACCATCCTGGGAAACCTACTTCTCGACATTTGCGGTATAGGTTGTGGGGTCTCGTTTTCTTAGTCTCGTCATTTAGAACACGATAGGAAGTGTCCCGGGCGAAACGGTGAAATTTTTGGAAAAAGTCACCGAGACCCATATAGACCTATATAGTCCCATACTGGGGTATAGGACCGATGTTTGTCCCACTGGGAAACCTACTTCTATACATTTGCGGTAGGGTTGTTTGGATTTGTTTTCTTAGTCTCGTCATTTAGAACACGATAGGAAGTGTCCCGGCACGAATCGGTGAAATTTTTGAAAAAAGTCACCGAGACCCATATAGACCCATATAGTCCCATACTGGGGGTATAGGACCAATGTTTGTCCCACTGCGAAACCTACTTCTATACATTTGCGGTAGGGTTGTTTGGATTTGTTTTCTTAGTCTCGTCATTTAGAACACGATAGGAAGTGTCCCGGCACGAAACGGTGAAATTTTTGAAAAAAGTCACCGAGGCCTGGGTAGGCTCATGTAGACCCATACACTGGGATATAAGCCCAATGTATGTATAAATCCATACGGGGTGGACATGTTGGAGCCTAGGTGAGTCCCTGGTGGTCCGATGGGGTCGAGTGAGGTCTTATTTTGAAGGTCTCATGCAGGAGCACTTGACTTCACTAATGGTTCGTACGTTGTCAATACTCTGCGCATGCGCAGCCTGGCCGTAGTATAGAAAGCAGGCATTTTGGGGGGTGTGTGTGTGGGTGTGTTTGGGTTAGAGATGGGCTATTCACGGTTCGAATGGGTCGTGTGAGGTATCCATGTGAAGTCTATGTGAGGGAGTCTCTCATGGCGTGGACGTGGGGTTGACATAGGGTCATTCTGCGCATGCGCGGTAGCCCAAGGGTATGGACATAGACGTTTTTGGGGTCTAGGCGATCACTATTGAGCTTTGACCTCAGAAATTTGCATATGACGTCACTTCCGGTTTGGGTGAATGAGGCGTGACCTTTGGACATGTCCAGACTTGTCTGTGTTTGTCATGTACTGGGGTTGCGCAAGTGTGTGTGACGTCACTTCCGGTTTGGGTGAATTCACCCGGATGTAAAAATGACGTCACTTCCGGTTTGGGTGAATGCTCAAACACTACCTCCAACTTTCCCGGCCCGGCCCCGGCCCGCCTCGGCCGCGGCGCGCGGGTTATGTGACCTTTGGACATGTCCAGACTTGTCTGACCGCCATTGTTGGAAAATGGCGGATAATGGCGGAAGGTGACCGCCATTGTGGGAAAATGGCGGCTAATGGCGGCTAATGGCGGAAGGTGACCGCCATTGTGGGAAAATGGCGGATAATGGCGGAAGGTGAACGCCATTGTGGAAAACCCCCACAGACAGGTCAGTACATGCATTTCTATGATGTTCACGCATAATAAAAGGATTGATCTGTAATATGTGTTGTTGTTGTTCTCGTTTTTGGACTAACCCATCAGAATAGTACGTATCACGGACTACACCCGACGTCTAGGCGCGCATGTGTGACATGGTCTATAAAACACGTCTCTCTGGATCCTACACCTTCATTTCTACGGTTGCAGAGCCATGACGGAGATCCAGCCCTATGCGACTCGCATTTTACAGCATGCCAGCGTGGTGAATTCACTCACGGGTTATCGAGCAGTGGTCCCGTCCATGTTTGCAGAAGGCGACGACAACGAGGGGCGACGCCAGATCCTGAACGAGTTCACAGAAGCGGTCCACGACAGAGTGCACTCGATGGAGAGGTGTGCCATCACTCACCACTACTGGACTATGACAGCCATCCTTGATGCTCGGGCTATGGACCAGGAGCGCTCACGCCGGAACCAGCGACGGCTGGTTGGCCTCACAATAGTCTGTGACCTATTGAACCTGGCGCTGTGGTATTGACAGTGGGACTATAAATACGAGGGTCAGACAGAGTGTGCGTCATTCAACGATCGTCATTGGATCAAGCGTGTCACCCGTCCTACGAGCCATCCTGCCCCTTACACCCCGGGTGGGGTTACACGTCTATGAAGATAAAGTCACCCTCGTGGAAGACCGTGGAGATGTTTGCTGGTCGTCCGCTGAGACCGTATCGAATACGGTTACGCTACACCGTGACGGCTGGACCAAATTTAAACGGGTGTTGAGCGGCGAGCTCGATGGACACGTCATCCACACAGACAATGCCATCTACGTATACCGTGTACCCTTCTTCCCACGCCTGGGCCGCTACCAAGACCCTACGCGAAGCTTCACCCTAGACCCCGATCTGTGGACAGCCTTCGAGAAAGTGGTGCCTATCGTGGACCAGCTGTTTACACCGGACGAGCGGTCATCAGACGAGTTGGAGTGGGCTCGTGCCCTGAGAGAAACGGCGGCCGAACCCAATGAACAACTGTCTAGCCATGAACCAGACGACGATGCCATTGATTACCCGGCTAGACTCCGTCAGCCCAGTGACAAGACCACCTGATCCTTTGATCTCACGGGGTTCTCCCTATAAATACGAGAGACAGTCAAATCTGGTACCATTCACGTACTGACCATGGCGGAGCATATAATACTGGCGTATCTCAGTTTGACCCCCGAGGTTTTCCTGCACGTGTATGCGGATAAGGTCGATATCATGGAGGAGGTGGGAGACATCTGTGATGCGGACCCTACACAACCGTGCCCGACTCACATTCGTCTGTCCCGAGAGGGCTGGACCAAATTCAAACGGGTGTTGTCTGGTGAACTGGACGGCGACCTCATACACTTGTGTCACGATGTGTACATCCGACGCGGCCCTTTCTTTGCTCAATTGGCTCGGCTAGATGGGGGTACAGTGCATTTAACCCTTCACCCTGATCTATGGTCTGCATTGGAAGATGCCGTGGTAGATGTGGATCAAGTGCTTATCAAGCGGTCATCAGACGAGTTGGACTGGTCATTTACCATGGACACTGTGGAAGCCACCGAAGAAAATCAGAAAGAAACTCCGGCCCAAGATATACCCGTTATAAATAAACGATAGAGCCAGGGTCCATCATCATTTGTCACCATGAAGCGCTGGGAGAAGGTGTTGGATAACTTATACTACAGTCCCGACAGTCCGGAGGCCTATAGTGCATTGTCGGCTCTCTATCGAGCGGCCAAACCCCAGGGGATACAACGTGCCCAAGTCCGAGATTGGTTAAGAAAACAAGACACCTATACCTTACATCGAGCTGTCCGTCGCCATTTTCTACGGAACCGGGTCATCGTGGGAGGAATACATGCCCAGTGGCAAGCGGATTTGGTCGATATGAGCGCCTTTGGCAAACACAACGATGGGAATCGGTATATCTTGACGTGCATCGATATCCTATCCAAGTATGCGTGGGTGGTGCCCATCCGGACGAAAACGGGGGCGAATCTCATAGCGGCGTTCAAAGACATCTTCAAGACCGGGCGCAAACCTTTGTATTTGCAAACCGACGAAGGCACGGAATTCCTCAACAGACCGTTCCAACAGTTTCTGAAAGCCCAGAAGGTGTTTTTCTTCCATACGTACAACGAGACCAAGGCTTCCGTGGTAGAAAGGTTCGACAGGACATTCAAAGGCCGCATGTATAAATATTTCACCTATAAGAATACAAGGCGGTACATCGATGTTCTCCCGAAACTTGTGAGGGGTTACAATCGAGCCTATCATCGGAGTATAGAGAGAGCCCCCATTACCGTGGCCCAACGCAATGAAGCCCAAGTCCGGCGTGTCTTGCACCCCAGCCCATCGCAGCGAACGACGAAGGCGATGTACAAGGTCGGGGACCCTGTACGGATCAGTAAAGTCAAGGGCAAGTTCGAGAAAAGTTACTTGCCCAACTGGAGTGATGAGCACTTCCTGATTAAACGGCGCCTACCCCGACAGCGGCGAGTCTATGAACTGGAAGATCTTCAAGGGGAAACGTTGCTAGGGACGTTTTACGAGACGGAATTACAGCCTGTCGTAAAAACACAGCAAAACTACTACACGGTGGAGCAGATTTTGAAAACGGAACGTCGACGTGGCAAACTATTTCATTTCGTCAAATGGCAAGGCTGGCCCAGTTCCTTCAATTCCTGGGTCGCGGCCAACCAGGTGAAACGACTATAAAGCGAGACACCACTGCCGTCATCTTTCATTTCACGTTCAACCACAGTGCTATGGACAAACAGCAGCTACCTCTGAACACAGCGTCTCCCAAAACGCGCAGAGCGCAAGTGGGCTTTGTGGTGATATTGCTAACCCTGCTGAGTGTGTGGTACGGAGGTGTGTTTTACGACGTAGCCTATGTCAGCACGTTACTTAACCAACTGAGAACACCAGCCACCAGTGAAACCGGTCTACAGGTAGCACCAGTCAACCCCGTATCGAGCCCAGTCACCACCACCACAACCCGTGTACAAGCCACGCCGAGCTCCACACCAAGCTCCACACCTACACCAAGTACACCCACTACGTCTGAAAACCCACCGGATTTCATCCCTCACAGTAAACAGACAACGACCACCGACGTTGTACCCACCACCATCATCATCCCTGACAGTGAACAGACAACGACGACCGACGTTGTACCCACCACTCCAGTTCACTCGTACGAAATTTACAAGAGCGGGTTACCACGACAGCGCATACAGCTCGAACCATGGACCCTCGGTGGCAGCATCCCTTCACTTGCGTCATCGCAGGACAGACGGGTTCCGGCAAAACGCACTTCGTCAGGAAGCTCCTTCAACACGCCGACAGCATGATCACCCCACCCATTGCCCGAGTCGCGTGGTGCTACGGAGAATGGAAGGAAACGTATGCAGCAATGCCCCACATCACGTTCGTGGAAGGCCTACCCAATCTGGCCGATTTGGAACCCGACACCTTGGTGGTTCTGGATGATCTCATGGCGGAGACGGATGCGCGGGTCACCCAACTCTTTACCAAAGGCAGCCATCATCGACGGCTCAGCATCATCTACATTGTGTAGAATCTGTTCAGTAAAAACAAAGAACATCGGAATATCAGCTTAAATGCCCACTACCTGGTGGTCTTCAAAACCCGAGAGATACCACTCAACTGCTGCACCTGGCGAGACAGATGTATCCCGGCCGCACACCGTTTGCGTTGGAAGCCTTTAAAGATGCCACAACCCCTCAGCACGGGTATATGCTCTTCGACCTCAAGCAAGCCACCCCCGAACATCTTCGACTACGGACAGTCATCTTTCCCGGAGAGGCCCACCACGTGTACATGCAAAAATAATGTAAACACACCCACAGTGGCTCCCCCAGCTGGGGTCTGTGTGTTTGATGATGGGGATAATGAAAAGAATGAATACCACAGCAGGGTTGACTTTGTCTCTGTTCTCTGAGATAGATAAAAAGAGCAGAGTTGTGGGTTCTAGCATTAGTTGTACATGATGTCTGCGCGAGTACGGAAGCACGCTCCGACGCTCCGTGTATTGAAGACGGCCCCACCCGAGTTGGTCCGAACCATTGTACGCGGTGCGGACCCTGACCTTGTACGCTGGCTGTGCGAGATCGGGTACAATCTGTTAAAAGGCAACGTACCACTGACTCCGGCTCAGAAGACCAAGTTGGCCAAGCATAAGACAGGTCTCCGAACCCTAGTCCATAAGCGGGTCCCACAAACACAAAAGAAAAAGGTGTTACAGAAAGACGGCTTTCTCGGGGCCATCTTAGCACCGTTGGCCGCTTCCGTGTTGGGTCCAGTATTGGGTGGACTCTTCGGCCGACAATGAACCACACGAAAAAAATGGCCCTCGTCGAACCTCGGTTGCTTCAAAACCTCCAATCACCCTACCCTGTCCCACCTACGGTGAAGACCATAAACACCCTCGATGGAGAGATGGAACAGATCTTACAGAGACCGGGGTTAAGCGAGAGTGAGAAAGTACAACGGTACAATGAGACGCTTCAACGGTACATGACGTTCATGGACCAATACAAAACCCTCTCTACCCCACCACCACCACCACCACGTGACACACCGCCGACCTCAGCACCGCTCCAACAGCCGCCATTACCAGGGGTACCACCCACAGCCCACAGTGGGTGGAAGACGAAGTGCTGAAGAGTGTACCTGCATCGTTCAAGAAACAAGCTGGCCTGGTATTACAACGGATGAAACAGAATCCTAACATGACTTGGAATGATAAAGGCGAACTCCTGGTACAGAATCAGGTGGTCCCGGGGACCCACATGACGGATTTAGTGAATGACCTGATGCGTCAACGCAGGTCGCACACGGATCCTCGAGGATGGGAGGTCTTCGCTCAAGGCTTGAAAGACATGCATGCACCACAGGAATTGGTGGGGAATCCCCACCGCTGGGCCTTTATGCAGCGAACCCAGCAATCGCCGAGTGGCCCACTACCTTCTTGGGAATCCGACTGGGAACCGGAGTCACCCCCCAAAACACCACCACCACAACGGGCACCTTCTTTTCAGACCTTTAAAAAACCACCCTCGATCAGGACACCCCACATCTCCAGAGCCGTGACACGTAGCAAGTCAACGCGACGAACACGACGCCGGACACAACCGCCCAAGGCCTGGAACACCTATTAAAACCAACAGAAGCAGCAGGACAGCTCAGTCGCCATGTTTTACCTCACCCTACCCAGTAACAGTTCGCTGGATGTGTTTCCTGACAACACCTTGGCCAAGTACGTGACCCAGTTACCGCAACCGTTGCATTTACCTGGGCGCTGGGAATGTGGCCTCGTGGATATCCAATACCCTTACTCGTGGTACAACGTGCGAGCCAATGAAGTGTGGTACGAGGTGACCTACGAAGCCAAAAACACCCGACTCACCCTCCCCGAAGGCCAATACGATACCCCCAAGGAGTTCATGGGTGGGCTGACAAGACTGTTGCATTATAAGGTTCTACGGGAGGTCACGAATACTTCAAAACCCATCAAATCCTTTCCCTTCAAGAATCACGTGGACTTCGATTACAACGCACACAACGACAAGGCACAGATCCTTCTCACCGCCAACGTGAGTGTCGTACTGAGTCCTATCCTACAGCAAATGCTGGGCCTCGCTCACGCGACCTACACGGGTCCATCCGAGGACCATGGCCAGATCCCGATGGATATGAAGTCGGGTATGTACGGACTCTACGTCTACTCGGACGTAGTCGACAACCACATCGTGGGCGATATCAACACACCCCTGTTACGGGTGGTCCCCATTAAAAAGAGGTATGGAGATCAAGTCACCCACAGTTTCAACCACATGCTCTACTTGTCCGTACGACAAACCGACATCAACACGATCACGGTGGATATAAGAGATGACACGGGACGACCAGTGGCATTCGAACGAGGAAAAGTGGTACTGACACTTCATTTTCGATAAGCACGTGCTCCCCACTTTGCATAATGAAAGTACCTTACGAGTGCGATGCACGCAGCTATATGGACTATTATGCCCAACAGGCCGGGGGTGGCTTTCCGGTCTTTAGCGGTGCACGCATGCAACGAGGACATGGACTGGGGAACATACTCGGCAGCATCGTCAAAACGTTCCTGTCCTTGGTGACGCGTGGGGTGAAAGCAATCGGCAAACAAGCGGTACGCAGTGGACTGCAAGTGGCCGGTGATGTCTTGGGGGGTACGGCACCCAAAGAAGCCTTGAAACGGCGGGCCAAGGAAGCGGGAGGCGTCTTGGTGGCCAAAGCACAACGCACCGTAGAGAATAAAAGAGCTGCCCCACAGAGACCACGCACCAGTCGACGACCGACCCAGCGACGACGCACATCGAAGACCCAGGATATCTTTTCTTAAAAAATGTCCTTGATCCACGCAGAGTCCTGTCCCTCCACCAACAGTGAATTTGATTTGTGGACCGTGCCGCCCACACAGACCAGTGTCGAACATGGATTATGGGTGGAGCATCTCCCGCTCTCCAGCATCAACGAAACCGGGCCCATCGAGTTCACCATCAGTAATGCGGATACGGCCTATGTGGATTTAGCCCATACATACTTGTATGTGAAAGCCAAGGTGGTCAATGGGGAAGGCACCACAATCATCCAAGCTGCAACGGTGGGCCCGACGAGTCTCTGGCAACACTCGATGTTTCAACAGGTGGATATTTTTCTCAGCGACAAACTCATCAGTGACTCGACCAACAAGTACCCCTATCGAGCCTACATCGAGACATTGTTGTCGTATGGCCGAGAGGCTAAAAAATCTCAGCTGACAGCCGCTTTATTCTACCAGGACACACCCGAGCACATGGACACAGTGGACAATGTGGGATATAACAAACGGAAGGCTTTCACTGCGAACAGTGCCTCGGTTGATCTCATGGGTCGACTGCACGCAAACATGTTCATGCAAGACCGGTACCTCTTGAACAAAATCCTCATCAAAATCCGACTGATACGGGCGCCTCCGACCTTCGCCTTGATGGCCACTAACGTAGAGGGGCATGCAGCTGACTATAAGATTGCCATCCAAGAGGCAGTCCTGTATGTCCGAAAAGTGAAACCGAATCCAGCCGTTCAATTGGGACACATGAAAGCCTTGGAAACAAAACCAGCCCAGTACCCTATCCGACGTGTACAAACCAAAGTGTTCTCTGCGCCTGCTGGAAATATGGGCGCCAACAAAGAAAACCTGTTCCTGGGGGAACCACCCAAGCGATTGATCCTGGCCTGTGTGGAAAATACCAGTTTCAGCGGAGCCTACCCAGAGAATCCGGTTGACTTTAAACATTTCGGCATCAATTTTGTGGCCCTGCATGTGGATGGACAACAGGTCCCAGCCACGGCCTTAACACCGAACTTTGGGCGCAAGAATTTCATTCGAGCCTATCAGAGCCTGTTTACAGCCACCGGTCAAATCAACCAGGACGAAGGGAATTTCATCAGTCGGGAGGACTACGCGAACGGATACACGTTGTTCTGTTTCGATCTGACCCCTACCTTAGAGAACGATCATCAGCTGGCCCTGGCCAAGCAAGCCAATTTACGGTTGGAAATCCACTTTGCACGAGCCCTCGCGACTACTGTCAATGTGATCTGTTACGCCGAGTTTGACAACATCATTCAAGTGGACAAGGCGCGCAACGTCCTGTGTGACTTCTCCACCTAACATGGATACAGACCAGATAACCACCGTGCTGGAGAATGACCCAGAGACACGTATGGTCTTTCAAGGGGTGTTCGCCCGAGATGTGTTCCCATTAGACCGTATGTATCCTGCTGCATACGTTCTCAACACGGACCCGATGGATCGGCCCGGTGAACATTTTGTGGCCGTGTACTTGACAGAACAGCAGAGCGAATACTTTGACCCGTACGGCCTGCCACCCCTCCATCCCGATTTAACAGACTTCATGGATCAAGGTACAGAGACGTGGTGTTGGAACAGTCAAACGTTGCAAAGCCTGACCAGTAGCGTGTGCGGACAATATTGCTTGTTTTACCTGTGCCATCGATGCCGGGGAAGGACCTTATCTACCATCGTACAGATGTTTGACGAGTACCCCAAGGCCGAGGACCGCGATGTACTCGTATATGACTGGGCCGCCATCATTTCAATGTACAAGCCCCGTTCTGGGCTTAAGTTCTTTCAATGTACACACGCCCGCTGTTCTGGGCTTCAGTTTACAAGCCCCCTGTTCTGGGCTTCAGTTCTTTCAATGTACAAGACCCCTGTTCTGGGCTTCAGTGCTTTCAATGTTCAAGCCCCCTGTTCTGGGCTTTAGTTTTCACGTGGTTGTTCTCACGTTGTTGTTGTTACTGAATAAAAAACAAAATGAGATCTCACCAAAAAACCCTGTCTTGTGTGTTTTATTTATAATGCATAAATGCTCAATGTGGAGATTCAGTCAAACTGAAATCAGTGGTCTAGGATTGGGCCAAAATGTAACCCATCAATGTTAGAATGCAAGAGCACTATAGTAAAATAGAGAGCCAATGAAATCAGCCCACAGACCAAGTACGTGTTTTGGTCTAGGTTTGGAGCGGGCATTTCATTGAGGTGCGTGTAAAGGAAGACGGTGAGTGAAGACTCGTCCAACACGTATAGATTAAGTTTATTACTATAAGTTATATGAACATAATGCATGAAACTGGTGTTGAACTCCGTATTAGCCAATCAGTGGCCTAGAATTGAGCCAAAGCTAACCCATCCGTGTCCAGAAAACGAGAACCCGGATGTAGGCGCGGACGTAGGCGAAAGCACACCGTGAGTACCCCAATTCGATTGGCTGATTGTTCGACCGCTGATTGGTTCTTTTTCTCGACCGCTGATTGGCTCTTTTTCTCGACCGCTGATTGGTCCAAATGGAACTGCCCATCCTTCCCAGGTTCATTTACAATCCCCTTTTTGGGGGAATGCTTCACTTTGATACCTCACTCGACCCCATCGGTCCACTAGGGGCTCCCCTAGGTCACAAAACGTCTATTTAGGTATTCCCCGTATACATTAACATTGGAAGTCAACCCATGGGACTACTTTCTGTCCGCGGAAGCTTTCTCCCGCGACCGCATAACCACCAGACCGCATCACCGCGGAAGAATTCGAGGTCAAAGGATGCCGGAACTATAGCCTAGATAGGTCAGTACATGCCTTGATCTGTCCGAGTTGTCTCCCTTGCATCCAAAGTGTACAGATGGCGCCACCATCGGAAGTTGTGACGTAATAGTTACATCCGGGTGAAAGGGACGTCAATAAGCATTATACCTACTACTCGTGTGAATTTCACTCAACTTGAGTGGAAAAAATTGCACTCGAGATTATCAGAAAAAAAATCAGAAGAATATGTTGTACATATAATTTCTGAATTATAGCGATACTTGTGACAACTGACGTACAACGTAATACGGGAGTTCCCATTCTGTCATGATAAGAGTATTTGCCCCTGTCCGACAGAGGACGTTTGAATCAAATCCCATACAAATGTATCTTTCTTCCAGCAAGGTTGTATTGTGACGTCATGCAACAATCAGATATGGCGACAGCATCATGACGTCAACAAACGACATTACGCATTATAATAATGATGTCACTGGCGTTACAATAGAAAATGTCGCCTTGAACGTGAATATGGTCAAATACAAAGTATTACATTGGCAAGTGTGGTCTGTCATGCCACCGAACCCACTTTAGAAGTTATTGGAAATGTCGTTTGCTCAATATATTGCACTGTTTTGATGGCTACCTATTCGGGACATGCACAAGTGCAGTCACGTGGTACATTTTGGGTGAGTTCCGGCCGACGGCATATGGGACATAACCTGCGGGAGATTTGACGGTCGCGAAAATAACATTGAAGTCAATGGGAATTTTTTTTAAAACGAAGTTTTGCAGTTTGATTCTGGTAAATAATATTTCAGAAGTGCATTAGCTTTCAGCAAGACAACTTGTATAATTTTCACTCATATGGAACAGACGCTGTCAACGAAAAACTAACGTGCTCCATGCAAATCTTACGACGCCAAACGACCGGAACTCACCCAGCAGGTCATGTGATCGACACATGAGAAAGAGGCGAGTCTCTTTTTATCTTATCCAATCCACATTTTGTCCCCCCTGACTCGAGCGCCTACTAGCGGGCAAGGACAAATTACTCGTACACGGACAGTTCGGAGACTTCGCTATTAAACGGGAGGTCGTGTTCGGAACTACTCGGCTTATTCCGGTATGTCAATACTCGACGTCGGTCAATCCATGACGTCACAGAAGCAGAGAAGCATGACGTCGCCTTGTCTAGTTACCAGCGACTTGTGTTTGTACAAAGAAGGAGTGCTTATGAAGCTGTTGATTATGGAATCGACAGAGGGTCATCCAGAAAACATGAGATCTTTGGACCAAGCGAGATGAGGTAAATATCGTATATTATAATATAATTCGTCCATCTGAATGACACATATGCGTGTATTGGCCAGTTCGGCCTATTGTTTGTACCAGTATTACTAATACTATTAGGCAATATAAAATGTAGACGTTTTTGTTGATATTTCGGAGTCAATTATAGAAATTGTGTTCCCAAGTATCAAGAAATTATATCAGTAGTAATTTTCACATAATCGCGAAAACTGAAAATAGATAGGCGATTTACGTATCACTTTTTGAATACATATTCCATGTACAACGTCATCGTAACCCCAAAATAACATGGTAGACAGGCGCCTATTGGAGGTGCTTATTGGAGATTTCTTTAATCTTCAATAGATTTTCAAAAAATACAAGAATAAAACCAGGTCGTAATTGCACCATGGGATACACTAAAACGAACTGGGTTTCAGTTCGACCGACAATTTTTTTTACCGCAATCTTGATATCGGACACATCGCTTCCCACTGCATCTACTCATAAAAATATGTTTCTTGTTTGTCCTAAGCGTGAGATATTCTACATGGTATTGTATGACTTGCACAGCCAATGTTGAACTGTGACATTTTCATTTCTATACCATATCGTCTCTCGCTGATGTATCCATTCAAACATTTTAATTTCGATGACTTCCTGAGTCCTGAAAACCTATAAGTAGCAAAATTTGTCATATTCGGACCAATTTCCAGATATCTGTTAAGAGCGATATGATCAAATTACACTGTCCCTAAATTCTTCTACTTCGAGCGGTTAATTTGAAATGGCGAAAAGAAAGCAAGGACACTGATCTACCAATTTTTGTCAATTTCCTTGTCGTAAATGAGGCGTAATATTCATATCCACCAAAGGGCTAGACTGTAGTACTCTCTGTTAAATCAAGATATTAACAGACAGTGATAGTGTACTGTTTCAGCTGTCTCCCCTTCAGTGATTGGTCATTCGACCCCGCCATTTTAAACTAAGACGAGCATTCTCATTGGATCACTATTTATAGGAGCCACCCCAATC
The DNA here is from genome assembly GCA_036873755.1 of Hanleya hanleyi. Classification (NCBI taxonomy): domain Eukaryota; kingdom Metazoa; phylum Mollusca; class Polyplacophora; order Lepidopleurida; family Hanleyidae; genus Hanleya; species Hanleya hanleyi. Next base: position 25,318 of record JAVTVY010010453.1, on the reverse strand, counting down.
TTCATACACAACCACGTGACTGTCTCAGTTGACCGATGACATAGCGCGGTCTCGTTTCCGATTTCAAAATCTGGCGTCTAACTGGGAAAATGTTGTTGTTGCTGCATCAGCCGATCATTGGCCCTCCGTAGAAGGGTCCAATACTATAGGCTAACGAAAGGGCATAACAGGTTGTTAAACACTCTCTGATCACCCCGGCCGGTCTGCGAACCCAGTCATCGATTCGCATATGTCCGTTTGAAAGACCGACAATGCGCATTAGAATGATGCTATAGACGTCCGCAAATATAAAGGTAAGAATATAAATCTCATGTGGCCAAAAACGGATTCAGCGGTTTGGTTTTGCGACTATTGTCTAAAACCCAACTCACACTACGAACATTTTGTTGTATTAGAACAAAAACACTGTTCAGAACATGTTTTGTCTGCAGTGTGAGGTGCCCAGAAACACGAACATTTTGTTCGAGGGACAAGTTCGTGAAATCAAACATGTTTGATTTTCGGAACGTGTTTTCGTCCTCAAAACAGTTTTTGTCTTCAGTGTGTGGTAATCGCGAACATTTGTCCGAACATTTACCAACAGTTATCCAATCAACTGGCAGCTGTCGATCATGTGACGAAGCCTCTCTCACACGACACAACAAAATGACTCCCATCACATGGCCGGCAGCCTCGCTGCTTGATCGCGGCGACTGGCCGTCAAGAGAAAATGTTCGCAGTGTGAGGTTACCACGAGCAAAAAGACGAACAAACTGTTCTGTTCTAATACAACAAAATGTTCGTAGTGTGAGTTGGGCTGAAGAAACGTTGTTTGTCTTAAACTTCCGGTAACCATACTGATGGACCCAGTCTTGTCAAGGAATCTCGGTCCTGAAGTGGATTTTTTCAACAGTTGATTACAGGTTACTGATTGGCTTTGAGTTTTGTTTGCGTTCATTGGAGTATACTGTAGCTTATTAACTTAAAAATCGCTGTGCAAATTGTATAATTTCGCTTAGCATGCAAGTAGGAACCGAAAACCATGGCTAGCTTTGTCGACGAAACTGCTGGCCTACATGGCGTCATATTCGGATCTACTCGGTTGATTCCGGTCAACTTGACGTCATCAACAGATGACGTCATAATGAGGGGACGTCGTCAAAACAGTAACTACCAGCTACCCTTGTTTATAATGGCACACTGGAAAACGTAGACTTGCTGATGGAGCTGTTTATATACAATCTGTCTTATATGTAACATCGAAATGTGACTATTAGCTCGAATTGCGACATGCGGTAAGTTTATTCCGATTCACTTTGTACATGACCCGTATAGATAGCTTAATTGTGTTGCACAAACATGATCGTATTTTCTCGGACAACACTTCGATAAACTATATATCTGCTGTGAAAGACCCGCACAACTGAGGCACGGATTCCTGTGCTTTAACATGGACTGACACTCATTTTTTTTTCGTGGTTCAAACGTAATTTATTTGTCTCACAGGAAGCACCTTAAGCTCAAGGCTTATCATGTGTCTCCAAATTGTTCGTGAAATACATTTACATATTTTTTATTTTTTTTATAAATATATACAAGAGGAGATGTGGCAGATATCTAAATAGAACAATATATAGAATTTACATGTCAGGAATGGTGTGTGCTAACTGGTTACATAAGAATATAAAATTATTGCATTATAGAAGTGAAACCGGCATGTAGGATTTGTCGTCCAGAGGATGCCAGTATAGGACACGCTCGAATGCGTTTTGTAGGACCAACATGACAAAGAGACGGGCGAAAGGAAGAGCATATGATCGAAGGAGGAAGAATATAGACATTAAAACCGTTTTGTTGACTCTTTGTATTCGCGGCAATCAAGTTGTTTATTGCATTTTATCTTAATAACTGATTTCTGTGCATCGATGGACATTAAAGCCGTTTTGTTGACTATGCATTCGCATATATTCGGGCAATCAAGTTGTTTATTGCATTTTTTTTTCCTAATAAACTGATTTCTGTATGTCGATATGGACATTAAAACCGTTTTGTTGACGCTATATGTTTTCACATATCGCGGTAATCAAATTGTTTATTGCATTTTTTCTTAATAAACTGATTTCTGTACGTCGAAAATTTCTTAAACGTTCTCATGCATGTTTTGTGAACTAGATATCCTCTGGTTATATCTGAAAATCGGGCACCGGGGATACATAATTTTTATTATTTATTTTATTTTTTTTTCCTGGCAATTTATCTGTGTTTTCTAATGTTAATCTTATGGGAAACCTACCCGAGTGACGGACAGGAACAGCCAGCCGTACAAATGTTACCTCTGGTGCGGGCTCGTCATCGTGTTTAATCCCTACCCATGACTATATAACGTAAGCATACCGGGTACCTTACCGGTAACAGTGGAAAAGACCACAAAGTCCCTCAGATCAAACCCTCCCCTGTTCCGTACAGGTCACGATTTTTTTTTAAGTTGAGAAATCGCGAAAGTAAGATGCCGCGAATCTGACATGCCTTACATATATCAGACCGAAAAATCCTTAACTTATTAAGACACACAAAAATATTGAAAGGCCCAGGACCTTCGTTCATGCAACCAAACTGCTCATATTGATTATACAATCACTGCAAGTTTTCACTGTCGTTGACCTTGATTGCACATGCGTTTGTTCATTAATGACTCGATCACTCACATGAAGCGTCCGCCGTACGCAAAGTAGGTCCAATGTTCTACGATCGCAGGCCAGTATGTTGTATTTGTTAAGAGTTACATGAATTCAATTTACAGCTGTTATACCCAAACAGATGTATTTCGTAACCAATACAAGAACAGAAATAACGGACATGGAGTTTTACAGATTCACGACGTCGTCTCGAGCCTGTCCTAGGCCAACCACCTCGCTGGGGGTCTAATAACACCCCAGCCACCAGTCAGATTTTTGGACCGCATTTGGGGCCTTCGCGCACATCGCCGGAAGTGACATCATATATAGTAAAAATAGATATTTACCGAACATTTCGATTACTTTTCAAGTCTGCATAATACTTCTGTTGGCCTAGCGTTAAAAAGAATTATCCGGAGATAATTTCCCCTGTTTATCTGGACAGAGCATATGAAAAGCAGTTCGCTCATGTGCAACACTAAAGGAGTTGTTCGGCCGGATTCAAACTGAACCGTGCGTTGGTTGGTTTCCCCTATACGCGTCATAGCAGCGTAGTAAAGGTCAACTTCCGCTATTGGTGGCAGGGATGGTAATAGAGCCTGCGAAATGGAGCATGCGCTGTGGGAAGGTTGGTCCTAGGCTGGAGGTCTCATTCATCCTCCCCACAGCGCATGCTCCATTTCGCAGGCTCATTTATCATCCCTGCCTCCAATAGCGGAAGTTGACGTTTACTACGTTGCTATGACGTATAGGGGAAAACCCACGTAGGCACGATTCAGTTTGAATCTGGCCGAACAACTCCTTCAGTGTTGCACATGAGCGAACTACTTTTCATATTCTCTGTCCAGATAAACAGGGAAAATAATCTCCAGATAATTCTTTTTAACGCTAGGTCAACAGAAGTATTATGCAGACTTGAAAAGTAATCGAAATGTTCGGCAAACATCTATTTTACTATATATGATGTCACTTCCGGCGATGTGCGCGAAGGCCCCAAATCCGGTTCAAAAATCTGACTAGTGCCTGGGGTATTATTAGACCCCCAGCGAGGTGGTTGTGTCTCATTTCGTATTTTTGGCTAGTGGGATTCCCTAGAACAATGCATGATGAGGTATTTCCCCTGCTGATGTTAATTGTAAAATTGAGAATTTGTTTTCTTTTAAGATTCTGTTATAAAGAGTACACGTCGAAGTTTAATTGCTTATAAAAAGATAAAAAGCTGTAAGATTATACAATTTTTCGTCAATGTGTCGGGAAATACAATATCAAGGGAGGTAACTTGTGGATGGGCTGTTTTCCAAAATTTTTATCATTCGGTGTAAATGACAATGAAAACGAACTGGCGATGACCTATCCAAACAGTACTTTTTGTAATCTCCCAGACATTCTCGTCGAACATGTAGTAGTCAATCATCTCTCGGTTGGGAACGTCATACAATTTTAAGAGGTCAAACTGGGGGTATTTTTTGTAATTTTAGTTTGGTTTGTCAATTAATTTTAGGTCGAGTTTCCTACATTACTTTAATAAGTTGAGCCTTGTTATATACCGTTTTGTAGCTGAGTTTCTTACAATTTTTTCCATATCTAGTTATCGATAGTCACTTCAATCTGTATTATGTTTGTGATAGTGTATCACTGTCATTTGAGAGCCTCACACGAAAACTGTTTTCTGGACCCATAAGGAAACAGAATCTCTCGCCTCCACACACTAGAGAGCGATTATGTACTGAGATAGAATGCAGCCCAGTGAGCAGGTTTTTATCCAACATGTTGCCTATAATTTATGCGTTCAATCAACGAGACAATTATTATACAAACAATCCAACTAATCCCCGAGTTATATTTATGCAGACAGTTAATCAAGATATAATTTTTTATGTTTGACAGGTTGTTCCTGGTCTTCATTCTATTGCTGACCGTGGAACAAGTACCGTCTGCTCCAGTCATAAAGTGTGTTGGCGGGAAGTGCTACGGAGGTAGGTGATATATTCATTTACGTGCCAGCCACAATCCGTAACATGGCGCTTAAGAATTTTTACGATGCGATCCGTATACTCTTCGGTCATAATGCGGCGATGTACAGATGCTATAAATTTTGTAACTTTTATACTTTGGATCATACCTATTACATGCCCTTGGACTGAATTCGAGACTGGGTGTTGTCGCCCACAGAAGCTTGAATCTGAATGTTTTAATTGATGGAATAGACAAGTGATGATCATTAATGTGAGAATAAATTAATGAAAGAGGAAGAGTTACTTTATAATATTAGGCTGTCCAACTAATTTTTATTCATGAATTTTACCGACTGCTTACCAAAAGCTGTGGCAGTAGGTTCAAAATTTAGTCTCACGCATGTACATGATCGAGAGGGTAGGCAAATGGTGGTATCTGTACCCTATCTTCCCTGGATTGGGAGGGGGGGGGGGTGTATTCCCTTCTCTTCGAGCGAACTCTCTTTTTTCCTGCAGCTCCGGAGGCAGAAAACCTTATGGAAATGAGGTCATTTGGGATTTCTTTGGGAAGTATCATGGAGAAAATTAAGATGGTGGTCATGGAAATGGCTAAAATTAAATGCGTTTCTTGTCGTTTTCCCATAGTAGGTTCATTGTTATCGCGTTAACGCTGGAAACGTCAATTGCCTGGGTGAGTCTGTCCATTACAATGACATCGTTCTGGTCTTTCTTCTGTAGGAATCAGGCGAGCCAGGTCACTTGGCGATTGGACAGGTATTGATCAGCTCACAGAGGATGATGGGTATGAGGATCGTCCTTTGCCATTCCCTGACGTAACTTCTAATCTGGCACGTGGTGGAGACCCGCCGGATTATGAGTTTGACGACGTAACAGATAATGACGATAATGACGATAATGGCGATAATGATGTGATTGACGACCTAAGGCATGACATTGACGGCATCAACGACGTCGCCTCAGATGTTGGCCACATTATAGATAACGAAGCCGATGTGGATTCAGTCGCTCGTGACATGATTGATTTTGATGATGATCCGGATGATGGAAGTACCCAGCAGAATTTCAACTTCCTTGAAGATTCTGATGTTGAAGATGCTAAAAATCCACCCAAAGCTCACAAAGATGGTGGCAGTAGGCCTACTTCCGGTGTTAAGGATGCAACTGCCCTTCCAAGAGCTAGCGGTACTTCCGGTGTGAAAGATGTCAGCACTCTTTTCAAAGCTAACGATGTTGGCAGTAATTCCGGTGATAAAGATGACAACAATCTCCTCAAAGCAAAAGATTTTGGCAGTACTTCCGGTGATAAAGATGACAACAATCTTCCCAAAGCTAAAGATGTTGGCAGTACTTCCGGTGATAAAGATGCCAATAATCTCCCCAAAGGTAAAGATGTTGGCAGTACTTCCGATGGTAAAGGTGACAACAATCTTCCCAAAGGTAAAGATGTTGGCAGTATTTCCGGTGATAAAGGTGACAACAATCTTCCCCAAGGTAAAGATGTTGGCAGTACTTCCGGTGATAAAGATGACAACAATCTTCCCAAAGCTACAGATGCTGACAGTACATCCGGTACAAAAGTTGCCAGAATTCTTCCAAAAGATACGAGCTCTAAGAAACCTTTCGCTTCTAAAGATTCTAACAAGGCTTCGAGTTATAAAGATATCAGAAATCCTTCAGAAACTAAAGATACTGGCAGTACATCAGATGTTCACGGACCTCAAAATCTGCTAAAAGCTATAGGTGCTAAAGGTAAAGCTTCCGGTGTTAAAGAGACTAATAAATCACCACAAACCAAAGTTGGTGGCAATCATGCTACCGATGTTAGGAAAGTTGACCAAACCACCAATGCTAAAATAGCAGACCATGCTACTGAGGTTGGAAAAATTGTACATGTCACCGAGCAACAGAAGGCTGACCATTCCACCGATGTTGAAAGCGTCAACCCTGTTGACGATGATGTTGATGACGATGATGATGATGATGATGATAATGATGATGATGATGATGTTGATTATGATGATGATGATGATGATGATGAAGCTGACCATGCAACCGATATACCAATTGTTGACAATGCCACCACAGCCGTTCAACAGCCTGGCTCTGCCACGGATGTTGGAAAAGCTGACCGTGTTGATGCTGTTAAAAAGGTTGACCGCCCTACCGACTATGCCACTAATGGTAAAAGGGCTGACAATGCCACCAATGTTGAAAAAACTATGAATGCAATCGCTGTTAAAAAGACCGACAGTGCCAACAGTATTAAGACGGTTGGCCTTGCCACCAATGTTGAGAAGTCTGACAGTGCCACAGATGTTAAGAACGTTGGCAGTGCCACCAATGTTAAAAAAACTATGAATACAAACGCTGTTAAAAAGACCGACAGTGCCAACAGTATTAAGACGGTTGGCCTTGCCACCAATGTTGAGAAGTCTGACAGTGCCACAGATGTTAAGAACGTTGGCAGTGCCACCAATGTTAAAAAAACTATGAATACAAACGCTGTTAAAAAGACCGACAGTGCCAACAGTATTAAGACGGTTGGCCTTGCCACCAATGTTGAGAAGTCTGACAGTGCCGCAGATGTTAAGAACGCTGGCAGTGCAACCAACGTGAAGAAAGCTGACCTTGCCACCGATGTTAAGAAGCCTAACAGTGCCACCGATTTGAAGAAGGCTGACAGTGCCACCGATGTTAAGAAAGCTCACAGTGCCACCGATGTTAAGAAGGCTCCCAGTGTCACCGAGGTTAAGAAGGTTCACAGTGCCATCGATTTTAAGAATGCTCACAGTGCCACCGATATTAAGAAGACTGACCTTACCATCGATGTTAAGAAGGCTGATAGTGCCACAGATTTTAAGAAGCTTGACGTTGCAACCAACGTTAAACCAGTTGGCCAAACTACCGATGGTCAAACTGTTAAAGATGCCTTAAAAGGGATGCTCAAAGATTTTTCCAAAGATGAAGATACTGACCGTGCTACCAATGGTGACTATGATGATGATGATGACGTCATTCCTGAAGATCGCAACGATGAAAATATTGGTAGTAATAAATCTGCACCAAGTGCAAAGGACCACAATGGGAGGAAAATCCCAGATAAGGGAGATAATCACGTTGCAAATGATGGCGGTAATGCTGTTAATACTTTAGATGAAGACGAAGGGAAGACTAAAGCGGCTGATGATGCTAGAGCCGTCACAAGTCAAATTGGTCAGAATAAGAACAAAGATGCTGACGAAAAATTCAATAAAGCTGGCAAGGGAAAGTGGAAAACTGATCTCCCACAAGACAGACAGAAGTCAAAGCAAGCTACTATTCCTACTGATCTACCGGTTGCCCATCTAAACCACCAATCCGAAGTGCTCAATGAAGCCAATGCCGGCAATGGAAAGGACGACAAAGCACGCAAACCAGGCTTAAATATCACACCGTCAACCCAGCGTCCGTCACAAGAGAAACTTAAAAGCCAAAATGAGACCATGACACGCATGGAGAAGGATATACAGGAGGTTAAGCGGTTGGAGGAACTGGTGAAGGAGGAATTTCGGGAACAAGATTTTGTCTCTACAAAGACTTCTATTCCAAAAGGTATGTGACTAGTTAGCAAGCAAGCGTGAGATTCGACATTCAATATTTAGCCATCGTCCATAAAAGAATTTCCGCGCCAATGGATCATATCACTAGATCATATTAATCCTACTAGGCCTGAGCGATTTAGGATCTCTCCCGGTCTGACGCCCACCTCCTTATTTATTTCCATTACCCCTTGGGGTAAAGGGCTGAAACTTTCAATGCGATATATTTGGGTCAGACTCCACAAGAAAATGTAAAAAAAATAATTCAAGATGGACACCATGATGACGTTATATCCACTCATATGACGTCACAGTGACGCCATACTCTCAGAAGACATTTTTCGCCTAGTTTTGGACCGAGTCCTCTTATTTTCGATATTTTCTCTCGGAAACTGCGATAGAGAATAATTAGTTTTGGTAAAATAAATTACTTTCGTGACTTTTTAGAAATAAGCGAAAAGATGGGCAGAAAAGACTGAAAACACGACTTACTGTGGCCACCTCGCGGCCGCCCTTTTGAATTTTCCCATAATCTTTAACTCCTAGTATTATGCAAATAGTTTTAAAATTACCCTAATAAGACTTACTGAAAAGCAACTCTAATGCTCTCTTCCTTTTGAAGTTGCGATGAAAAATTTAGTAGAGGCAGGGCATAATGGCCCCCAGGCCAGATGGGGTTAATTAAGAAATAATGTTTCATAGGCGTGCTAAATGGTTATTCTACGCACGGTCAGTGTGGGAAAGTTTATATTTTAGGGCAAGAGCGAAGCTCGCGTCCTAAAATTGATAAACTTTCCCACACTAATCGTGCGTAAAATAACCATTTAGCACGCCTATGAATACATTATTTCTATTATATTGTACTACTCAAATTGATTATCAACAAAGATTACAATGAAAGGTTGAAAACATATTTCAAACTTTGACAACCTTTCTCCCCATTTTTGAAAAAAAAACTCGTCCACTGATATTGGGACGATGCTCCCGTCTCGGTGGGCATCGTGCCAGTGTCAGCGGACGAGTTTATGTGGTCTCTCAAATGGGGAGTGATTTTGTCAGCTGAGTCAGCTGTTGGGAAATTACGTGGATATATGCATATTTGTGTCGCTTTGTTAATCAATTTCCCGATGGAAACAACAGTTAAACTTGAGAAGGAAATTTCATCTTGTAATTTATTTGTTTGTTTTATTCGATTGTTACTTGTATGAAAACAGACGTCCCTTTCCTCATCCGACTTGTGAAATGGAATTTCCTAATGAACACCTGCACTTGACACATGTACATTTCACATAACCGTGGTAAATCGTGTAATAATTGCACGGTTAGCTCGATGTTATTGACACAAGTGTTATAGAATACCCAAGTTAATATGGTAGGTGAACGCTTTCTTAGTCACGAACATATGCCAGTGATATACGTGGTGGTCCCAGTGTAAGAGGGAAGGTAACCACTAAGCCAATAGGAATGACCAACACCAAGATTTCATAGCTGAGCTCAAGGATCGTATTTAATGATACAGATACAGAAGATTCCAGTAGAACCAGGAAAACCGGAAAAACCCCCTAGTTGCGAAACCATCCGAATGGCACAGATGAATACGTGAATCGGTCCCTACATGGGCATTCAAATGTATCGGCCAAGCAGAATGTGTGAACTATTCGTCGCTACCCTTCTCTGACGATCTCAGATACCATGTATAATTGTACAACCGTATTGTCCAACCAATATCACCGGCACGCTGTGGTCGGTAATGTGAACACAGCCAAATTCCATGAAATGTCTACAACACTTTCGGCTACACGCCGACAACAATGGCGACGAGCGTCTTGTCTAGCAAGTTCGGCTAACATCGTGACTGACACGTCATAGCTAATGCGTCCTTCGGGGACTTCCGTAAACTGAACTTAAACCCTGCCACACTCACGCTCACACTCCCCTACTGGACGATTGTCGCCCACGACATCGTAAAATATGCACCATATTTAGCAAACATTTATCTGAATACAAAAATATACAATTATCATAAAGCTACTGTTTGAGCCCTGCCAACATTTGAACAAGTATCAGTTGTGTTTGGCTTATGTTAGCTAGCACAGCTGGATCAACCGAGGTAGCTGTGAGTTCCTGTTGAATCGATGACATCGGAAGTCTGTGTACGTTGGTATGACGACCTGCTGTTGGGCGAGTTGATCTATGAAGATGGGAAGTGTCGTCTTCGTCGGTGGGCTCCCCTACTTCGCGTTGAGTACCTACAATAACGTTAGTGTCCACAGCCGTATCTAATTCCTGAAGTGGGGTGCTATCCTCTGTGGGCGGAGTTCCATCCTCCGGAGGTGGACTCGAGTCCTCGTCCACTAGCACAGGACGCTCCGGTTGTACTTGCCGCGCACCTTGATCAGCCACACCACGGTTTCCCCTTGCCTCTGAACTGTCAGCAGGCATAACCAAATACTCTGTGTCACTATCCAGAACGTTATCATCTGCAGTCTGTACCTCACTATCACTGCCGTCAGTGAACTCGCTATCACTATCCTGTATCTTTGAATGTTTTTCCACAAACGCACAGGTCGAGTTGCACATAACCCAAAAATGGGATGTCGTCACCACCAGCTGAGTAGATACGGATATAAGACTTCATGTCTACTAATTCCCCCTTTCCCACGAAATGTTCCTTGAAGAACGATTCGACAATCGTGGAGACTTGTGCCCCTGTGTCGAGCAGGCACCGAACATCTACACCATCCAGCTGTACCGTGGCTTCCGGACAAGTCCCAACTGCTTTATGCACCAATGAGCCATTCTGCAACACCGACCCTGCCATGCGGCTCATCATAACAGGTCTTAGTGGTTTAAAGGCTCTGTCTGATCACCATGACCAGACTGGGGTGGTACCCACTTTGGACAATTCCGCCTTATGTGTTGGAAAGATCCACACTCCCAACATCCCCTTTTGTCACTGGAGAACTTTTTGCGAACCAAGGTGTTCTTACTCTTCTCCATTGCTGCTATAAGCTCATCTATCTGCTTTTGTTGCTTCCGGATCATCTCTTCCTGACGTTGTAGCACAGTGTCCGTGTCTGCGCTAGCCGCAGTCTCATGCGAAACCGCTACTTTGATATTCTGCTTAGGTGTAGTTCCAAGCCATCGGACGGCTCTGTCCCTCAGATCGAAGAAAGACAAACTAGCCATTTCAATGTTGAGACGTCGTAGTTCCCTACGGAGACCTTCGTCCCTCACACACTCTGCGAATCGCCCCTTTAAAGATGCCTCTCTACAGGCTTTGAAAGAGTCATCCATTTCCACAATTCGGTCGTATAGGTCAACTAGAGTCAACGAGCAGGTCACGACATCCTCTGACCCCTGTGTATGTGCGTAAAAACGCTGCTGCAAAGCTGGCAACTCGTCTCCATCTCCAAACACTTGCTGAAGTGTTTTAAGGATTTCTTCTGGTCGATTGCGAATGTCTTCCCCACGGCCTTGAATCTCTAACCTGGCTTTCCCAGCCAGGTGGTCACAAATGAATGTGGCGAAGTCTGCATCTGAAAGTTTACGGGATTTACTATGACTACGTATGTCCGCCACCCATTCACGAATGGTGGGGTCTGTTACCTTTTGTGGTCGGTCTCGAAACTTCTCGAGCTTGTGGCTCGAAATAACCACCATAGGTTTCGAATCACTCCGACCTGATGAATTTGCATTCTGGATACGCTCACCCTGGGAACGCAGCTGGTTTCTCAGGGCATCCAGCTCAAGGTTCAACGTAGCAAGTTTTTCATCTACTTCCGACGTCATTTTCACCTGATATTACAAATATCTTACAGTAACAATCCAAATTTCATTTGTTACAATGACTAGATCTGGACAAAACATTTCATCACATAAAATACATATTTCATACAGTACATGTAATTCTGAATTTCAATTATTTTGTTGTTGTTGTGGTTTTCATGTTTTATTTGACAGTTCAAATTTCCCACTTTCAAATGCACCAGAAAGGATATATCTCTGCCGGTCCGGTCATGTGTTTTTTTTTGGGGGGGGGGGGGCTTTTCAAGACACTGTCCAAATCTTCTACTATCACTTCAGATCAGTTCAATGTTCGTATGCCTTCTAGCTGCCACTGTTGTAACATCCGGCTGTCCGATGTGATAGCGATTCCTCTTTAGCACAGGTCGTCACCGGAAATCGTCAACGTTGTACCCACGTCGAGATGGCATCCCACTACGTCATACGTATGAGTCCGTTGCCTGGCAACCTAGGGGGTCTGTATGTGATGTGTACCATCCCACCGCTGCCACCATGTAAGAGGGGAGGTAACCACTAAGCCAATAGGAATGACCAACACCAAGATTTCATAGCTGAGCTCAAGGATCGTATTTAATGATACAGATACAGAAGATTCCAGTAGAACCAGGAAAACCGGAAAAAACCCCTAGTTGCGAAACCATCCGAATGGCACAGATGAATACGTGAATCGGTCCCTACATGGGCATTCAAATGTATCGGCCAAGCAGAATGTGTGAACTATTCGTCGCTACCCTTCTCTGACGATCTCAGATACCATGTATAATTGTACAACCGTATTGTCCAACCAATATCACCGGCACGCTGTGGTCGGTAATGTGAACACAGCCAAATTCCATGAAATGTCTACAACACTTTCGGCTACACGCCGACAACAATGGCGACGAGCGTCTTGTCTAGCAAGTTCGGCTAACATCGTGACTGACACGTCATAGCTAATGCGTCCTTCGGGGACTTCCGTAAACTGAACTTAAACCCTGCCACACTCACGCTCACACCAGCATAGGAATCGAAGCATTGTGTCGCCTGTTCAGTTCACACACAGGGGTCTTACATATGGAAACGAGTGGCCGATATCGGCTTCCATACTGACAGCACCGTTACCTATGTCTTTCTTTGAGTTGTCCCAAAATATTTTGATATGTATATTAGCTCTCTGGCGTATATCATTCTTCTGGAATCCTAATCTGGCTGGCCTCGGATTTTTGACTGCAGATTTCAAGCATACTGTACGAAAACTTGTTTATTATATATACATATATTCCCATCCCTGATAATTGTACCAAGGAATTGGGTTCTATTCAATATGAACTCGATTTTTTTACGACGTATAAAATGGAACTTGCATCTTGGCTCGTGCAGAACAACTGGATGCTCTTTTTGGGTGACCCAAATGACCGTTACCTGCTACCGGCACCTAATCAGAGCTGTGTTACAAATGCCGAGATTGAAACATGTACATGTGTTTTCTTTTAGCAAAAGATGAAGGAAGTATAAAGGACAAGGACGTTGCAGAAATTGAAAAGTTAGTTGCCGAAGAGATGGAAGAGGAAAAAGGAAGTTCATCAGATCAAGTTACTCTCGTGGATCTAAATCCAGTGACAGACAAAAAGATGCAACATTCAGAGAACGGTCGAGGGGGTGGCAGCAAGGCAACTGAGGAAGAAGCGATAAACGTCATTAATCCAGTACTGAAAAACAACATTAACAGCGTTGAGAAGGCAGCCAGTGAAAGGAACGGGCGACGGGGTGAAAACATGATTAATAAGATAGACGCAATGGGCAGCAAGGACACCGAGAAAGACGCGATAGACATCATCAATCCGATACTGCAAGACAACGTCAACAACATCGAGAAGACAACCAGTGAAGAGAACGGGCGACGGGATGAAAACATGGCCAATGAGAAGGACGGAATGGGCATCGTGAATCCAATGCTGAAAAACAACATCAAAAACATTCTGAAGAACACTAAAGGTAACGGGCGACGGGGTGGCAACAGGGACAATGAAAAAGAGATGATGGATGCGGTCATCAATCCAATACTGGAGGACTACATATTCAAAATCGGGGAAAAGGCCAATGAAGGAGACGGGCGACGGCATGGCAACATGGACATTAAGAAAGATGCGATGCATACCGGCATTGTAAATCCATTTTTAGATAGCAACGTCAACAACATCCAGAAGGATCCTGAAGTGAACGGGCTACGGAGTGGCAAAAGGCTCAAGGAGAAAGACGGGTTGGATATCATACATCCATTATTGGAGGACGACGTTGATCAGGACCGACGCGATGGCAACCTGGACAAGGAGAAAGATGTGATGGATGTCATAAACCCGTTATTGGCGGACGACGAAGAGAAGGACGAGCGTTTGTTGAAGAAGAGCATGGTAAGCAACATCCACAACGCCGTTCAACAGCTGCAAACTGTTTACAAAGACTCGAAACCATTGCAAGGACACGGAACGGCGGGATACCACACAACATCCGCAGCCGCACCGACAGGGATCAACAAGGAAAACAATAATACCGACAAACCCGGGAAGGTCAGTTGAATTTTTATGAGTATTGGTCGTAATAATTTTTTCAATGAATTTTCAGAGGAATAATTTTCTTATAAATTTTTCACATCACCTTCGTCTTTGCTTTGCCATTCATGATTAGGCAAAGAGAAATTTCCTTATCCTCGACATTTATTTTCCATTGGTTGTCACAGGAAATACAGTAATATTTTTAATGATTAAAAATAAATAATAATCGCATCTCCTGTAATTGCAGACACCCACCATCTGTAGCGTTACATAACAAGTGGAATCGTCACGACTGGTTCCATGCGGGGAAGTGATGCGGGGGGGGGGATGAGCGGTGCTATTTCATAGCTATTTCATGTCCTTTTGTCTCAGGCATGGATGCATGGTCATGGCGGGCGCTAATACCGACCTGCCTTATGTAAGTGGTACGTAGGTCATGTCTAAATCTGTTCTGATACAGTGAATTATCTTTCTATAACCCCTTAGATCATTGCACATGCGCAAATGCTGTACCAAGAGGAACCCCAACAGGGACCGAAGACGGTTACAGAGGTGGTAGTCTTGGCTTGCATCATCGGTATTCTGATAGCCGGAGTAGTCGCCCTTGCCATATACTCGAGGGTAGGCATTTTTCATATTCCAGATATGTCATCGTCATCGTTTGTCATCGTATGTCTGGGACGAAGTGGCATTCCATAGACCAGCTCGAGGCAATGACTTGCAGCGGGCAATCGGTACAATCGAACAAATCTGTAAAGACAGTCGCATTGTGAAAAAGTTGTGAAATTGTAGTCCCAACGTGATTTCTATTATGTGTTATCTCCCCTTATACATGTACTTATCGTCCCTTTCAAAATGATCTCTCTTGCTTACTTCAGGGCTTCTCTTGATCCTAGTGTCCTCCTCTTCGCGATTTTGTCATCATAGCTTTACCAGCGTTTTCGGTATAATACAAGCGTAAGGTGTGACTTTTATAAACCAGTCGTCGTCCGCGTCCATTAATATAAGACTATATAAGTACCAAACTACCCAAAGCATAAACTAAATTATACATATATGCTAAACCCAAGTTAGTTTCTTGCAAGAGAGAAGCGGTCAAAATTTGTCCAGTGATGCCGACAAGGCAGCATATTTCTATCGTCAAACCCATATAACTGATCTGCTTACCAAAGTCGCTGCGACCCCATCTCAGTGCCCAACCGTATGTTATTTTCCAATGTTTGGAAAGCACAGTAATGGGTCCTCCAATAAGTAAGGCTAGGAAACGACCCCTCTGAAGAAATCCTTCGATTGTGACTGTTTTTGTGAACATCAAGAAGATCTGGTATATCAAAATGGTCTTAAACGCTGTATAATTACAGAAGACCTCAGTGAATTACGTGTACCCCTTACATCCATCCATGCGTTCGCAGTGAAACTGGAACAACAGGGATTCAATAGGCCCATACCTCCCTTGTTGTTGCTTCATTATCTCACTTTCTATAGCTTCTCTTCCGTTTCAGTACAATGACTGTCTGGCGGACCCAAGACAGCAGAAGCTGGTCGGACGTCGGAAGTCCAGGACAGACGTCGGATACGGTCTTTGGAACTCCATATCGTCGGAGCATGAAGCCATCTATGAGAAGCGTAATCGTCTACGAAGTGTCTATGCCTGCTTCAGGTAAGATTGCATCCTCTTGCATGTGATTGGTTTGGAGAACATGCAGAGTACACATTCCTTTCGGATGGGAGCTGCACATTCCTTTCGGGTGGGAGCTGCACATTTTTTTCTGATGGGACGGGCACAATGAGATGTTGGCATCATTGACAAACTGCTAACTGCAAGTCTATCATTCGGTGATTGAACGTGTGTGATCGTGTTAATTAGAATCTTTATGTTGTACCTGCATTTAATCCAATGCAATTACATTTTATTTGCAAATTACATCCATTAATGACAGTGTACAAGGAACAATAAACAAAATGACATTAACATTTTAAACACATTTGTACCACATAGGTAGACTTATATATGATGGGCTGTCTCAGTTATTAGCTTGTAGCATGTTTGATGTAATTACATGTATATAGAGAATGATCAAATCTTTGCCGTCAGTATTTGAATTTTACGTAACCCAAAATATGTAGATTTAGGAACAACCCGAGTATTAATATTTTGGAAAAGCTTCGTTCGCTCTTGAGTATATAAAGCGCATACAAGGAGAAAATGGTTCTCATCTTCAACAAGGCCTAAATAACAAGCCTTGCATAGTCTTTTGGTAGCAGGATAAGATTTATTTTTATTTTTGTATCAACCCACTTCAATTTCAAGATAATCAGCACTCAATCTCACATACGTTAATTGCTTGCGTAGACTGCGTTGTTTCGCAAGTTCGTAACTTCGCATCAGTTGATGTAGTAATACTAAGAAAATATACATCAACGGCAGATGTCAATATCTCCTTAACCTCTAGAATAACAGAATTCGGGTGAATGGTAAAATCGGATCTAGAGGCCAAGGTGGATAAAGTTGTGTTAACAAACGATGCCAAAATGCTGTTTTATTAGGTAGAAAGTGTATGAAAGTGGATAAAACGGACCAAAATTTCTCGTTGAGGAAAAAAACATGTGCACATCGGAGTGTTACAGGTGTCGGATTTGACCTTTTATAGTCAGTCGTCGTCCGTGAATTGTTCCAGCGTCCATGCTCGAAAAACCTTCTCATATCGCAACCACCTGGTTGGGGGTCTAATAATAATACCCCAGCCACCAGTCACATTTTTGAACAGGATTCCCGGCCGCGCGCACATCGCCGGAAGTGACATCATATATAGTAAAATAGATGTTTGCCGAACATTTCGATTACTTTTCAAGTCTGCATAATACCTCTGTTGACCTAGCGTTAAAAAGAATTACCTGGAGATTATTTGCCCTGTTTATCTGGACAGAGCATATGAAAAGTAGTTCGCTCATGTGCAAAACTGAAGGAGTTGTTCGGTCGGATTCAAACTGAACCGTGTGTACTAGGGGTTTCCCCTATACGTCATAGCAACGTAGTAAAGGTCAACTTCCGCTACTGGCGGCAGGAACATAAGTGGAGTGAGCCTGTGAAACGGAGCATGCGCTGTGGGGAGGTTGCTCATATCGACCAAAGAGCCCAAGAGGACACAGTGGGTGACTGCGCAATGATCTCGAGACACATGGTATCATGATGGGAAATATGTGAGCCAAGATACCACTCCCGTCGAGAGCCATGCGCAAAAAACTGCGCGCCACGTTTTTAACCCAATGTAAATTTTAAATTCCACATTGTTGAAAGCTCATTCGTCACGATCAGAATTCAGAATTTCGTGGTTGAATGGCGATTGTTTTGTGTCGATTAAAATGAGACAGAAATGAACATTATCTGTCTGTTTTTGCAACAGCTCTCTTGTGGATCTGGCATCGGACAAGAGGAAATCTGAGATTGATGTGCGACGGTCTTCCAGCTATCCGGACTATAAGTACCACATCCCGGACTCTTTTTGCCAACCGGTAAGGACCGATCTTCGTATTATGAAAACCATGTCTCATTTGATTAATTCGATATTCAGAACAATAAATTCAATCCGTGCCTCGAACAAAATTCAAGTTAATCCTTTAACAATAGATAGAGCTGCAGCATCTCTTTCATCTCTTTAACCTAGGAAAGATTATTAATCAATGATAACTGGACTATTTTCGACCTGAAGTTGACAAAATCATTATAAATATAAGCATAATCCTTGCTTGGAAATAGTAGCATAAATTGATCCATATTCGTCATATTTACACCAGTTATCAATAGTTGAAATACCCTGATTGGCTGACGACATCACGCGGTGTTGATTTCTGGGGATTCCCCTTATAGTTGCCGAAAGTAGACTGAAACTGGATTTGCACGGCCTCAGGGTTTGTCTTACCGCGTATAGATGACCCAGCTGGTTATAGGTTGCTAAATTGAAATCACTTGTGAATTTCCTCCAATTGCCGTGAAGAGCGTCCGTCTGTTTATGTGGAGATGTAGCGCGTTCGGCGAAACTGGTTTAAGCCAGAATTATGAGTGTAGTTCCTCACTACATCGTCTAATAGAGCATATAGCAAATTTGAATTATAATACATTAATCAGCTTATATCAATGTGAAAATATTTCATCTTCCCACTTTTCATGTACCCATGTAGCCAGTATGTCGGCACCTCTTCCCACTTCCCTTATATGCGTTGTAACTTATACTGTATATTTGTGTATAAATATTGATGTATTGTGTATAAATATTGATGTATTGTGTATTGTTTCTCACGCGAAAAAACCACCTTAAAGACGATCGATGGTATAATATTTGAAAGAGTATTTTGTTTCCAGATCAGATATCGTCTGTTTAGTCTCGAAATCTAACAATAATATAACAATATATGTTCCAGGCAACACCCCGACCGAGTCCGAGACCGTCAGCCACCAAGGGCAAGGACCCGCAACCTGCGGATGGTTCAGAAATAAAATCCAGAGCAAAAGACAACACTGATACAACGAATCAGCTTGCGCACGCTTCCAACTCAGAAATGTTCCACGTGTCTGGGGGTCAAACCGGGGAAGTCCCAGACATTGTCGGTCAGGACATTACTCCTACCAGTCTAACGTCCCTTTGGGCGCCTCTTAAACTAACGGGATCACTTGAGGAAGCGTTTGCATTGGCCATCAGAACTTCAGAGACTCAGACAGAAGAACCCTATGATGACGAGCAAGACGGTGACCTCGAAGTGGCGGATGTAGGTACTTCTACTTCCGCCGCTCAGCTTACGGGATCCGAGAGTGGGAATGAGTCTGACGCCGAACCGAGCCGATCCAAAGTGTTCTTCGCTGCCAAGTAGAAAGTACCAAATAGTATGAAGGGTATGTCTTTAGGACATGAATAGTCAGATGGAATGGGGACTCAGAGGCAGGGTATTGTGTACGTTTACTGTATTTTGGATTGGGATTCGGCAAAAATCCATGAAGATCGTACTCGGCATTGGCGATCAAAGATAGCTCATTAGCTTCTTAGGAAATTAGATGTACTCTTTGGATTGGGACTATTTGAGGGTTTTGTGATTTCAAGGTTCGATAGTTATTTTCTTTCAGTTTGCAGCAGAAAGGGCCGGATATTAAGCTGCATGATTTCACTCAAATTAAATACATTACCGTCATAAATAGTTTATCCCGACAAAGGATGTATAGCATTTATTTTATAATGTAATTATTTTCCTGGCTGGATTTATTGTGTAAATGTATTAAGATGTAAATGTATTTTCATTATATTTACCCATGTACTTCTTGGATATTAAATATAACCTTTGGAGATACATTGTCTGGTCAGTTCTATGACTCATATTTGTTCGCACTGTTTTCACTCTTGGTTCTTTCTGTTACACACGAGGAACTCAAAATTAAACCCAACTATATTAGATCCATGTAAAACACAAAATCGTTTCACAAAGTGGTTCTGCATTGAATCGATTTGGTCCTGCATTGGACCGATTTGGCCCTGCATTGAACCGATTTGATAACGCACTGAACCGAAATGATCTTGTATTGAATCGATTTGGTCCTGCCTTGAACAGATTTGGTTCTACATCATTGGTTCAGGAATTGGTTCCACACGTGAGCAGCGGTAAGATTCGAGACGGTGTCATTGGGTTACCGTTAATCCCTGGAACTGGTTGTTCGTTAGTAGTATACAGCGAGCAAATTCGCTTAATTCCTCCCCGGATGTAAAAATGACGTCACAATTGAGGGTGTGTCGCCATCTCTACACTATGGATGCAAGAGAGACAACTCGGGCATTGGGGAGGTTATTGGGGAGATGGGGGAGTTATTGGGGAGGTGTGCATTGACCAAAAAAAAAAAAAAGTTCCGGCAAAAAAAAAAAAAAAAAAAAATGTATTCATGCGCGGTGATGCGGTTTGGCCGCGGTTTTGGCGGTGATTCGGTCTCGGGAAAAAGCTTCCGCGGAGAAAAAGTAGTCCCTAGATAAAATGGTCCGATGGGGTCGAGTGAGGTATCAAAGTGAAGGGGCATCTAATGGGTTGGGTGTGGGGTTGACATATCGGCCTTCTGCGCATGCGCGGCGGCCGAAGGGTATGAAAATAGCCTTTTTGGAGCTATGGGAGCCCCTAGTTGACCGATGGGGTCGAGTGAGGTATCAAAGTGAAGCATTCATGAAGGGTCATCTGATGGGCTGGGCGCGGGGTTGAATTATCGGCATTCTGCGCATGCGCGGAGGCCCAAGGGTATGGAAATAGACGTTTTGGAGCTAGGGAAGCCCTAATGGACCAATCGGGTCGAGTGAGGTATCGATGTGAAGCATTCGTGAAGGAGCATCTGATGGGCTGGGTGTGGGGTTGAAATATCGGCATTCTGCGCATGCGCGGTGGCCCAAGGGTATGGAAATAGCGGTTTTGGAGCTAGGGAGTCCCTAATGGGCCAATGGAGTCGTAGGAGGTATCAAAGTGAAGCATTCGTGAAGGGGCATCTGATGGACTGGGCGTGGGGTTGAAATATCGGCATTCTGCGCATGCGCGGTGACCCAAGGGTATGGAAATAGACGTTTTGGAGCTAGGGGAGCCCTAATGGTCCAATGGGGTCGAGTGAGGTATCAAAGTGAAGCATTCGTGAAGGGGCATCTGATGGACTGGGTGTGGGGTTGACATATCGGCCTTCTGCGCATGCGCGGTGGCCCAAGGGCATGAAAATAGCCTTTTTGGAGCTAGGGGAGCCCCTAATGGTCCAATGGGATCGAGTGAGGTATCAAAGTGAAGCATTCATGAAGGGGCATCTGATGGACTGGGTGTGGGGTTGAATTAGGGTCATTCTGCGCATGCGCGGTGGCCCAAGGGTATGAAAATAGACGTTTTGGCATCTAGGGGAGCCCCTAATGGTCGAATGGGGTCGAGTGAGGTATCAACGTGAAGCCTAGGTGAAGGGGTATTTGATGGCTGGGTGGCTGCATGTAAAATTTTTCCTGAAAAAAAAAATACGGAACACGGACTTTATCGAAAAACCTGGGAAAATGCCTATATGGGGTATGAGGGGTATATAGGTCGCCGGGCTTAACGGGGCTTGTCTATCAACAGAGTTATCTTCCCCTAGTTCCAGGGTGGGTGTATGTAAAAATTTTCCTGAAAAAATACGGAATACGGACTTTATCCTAAATTACGGGAAAATGCCTATATGGGGTATGGGAGGTATAGGACCATCCTGGGAAACGTACTTCTATACATTTGCGGTAGGGTTGTGAGGTCTCGTTTTACTCGTCTCGTCATTTAGAACATGATAGGAAGTGTCCCCGTGCGAATCGGTGAAATTTTTGAAAAAAGTCACCGAACCCCATATAGTCCCATACTGAGGGTATAGGATCAATGTTTGTCCCCCTGGGAAACGTACTTCTATACATTTGCGGTAGGGTTGTGGGGTCTCGTTTTACTCGTCTCGTCATTTAGAACATGATAGGAAGTGTCCCCGTGCGAATCGGTGAAATTTTTGAAAAAAGTCACCGAACCCCATATAGTCCCATACTGAGGGTATAGGATCAATGTTTGTCCCCCTGGGAAACGTACTTCTATACATTTGCGGTAGGGTTGTGGGGTCTCGTTTTACTCGTCTCGTCATTTAGAACATGATAGGAAGTGTCCCCGTGCGAATCGGTGAAATTTTTGAAAAAGTACGATATAGCCTCATATAGTCCCATACTGAGGGTATAGGATCGATGTTTGTCCCCCTGGGAAACGTACTTCTATGCATTTGCGGTAGGGTTGTGGGGTCGCGTTTTACTCGTCTCGTCATTTAGAACATGATAGGAAGTGTCCCCGTGCGAATCGGTGAAATTTTTGAAAAAGTACGATATAGCCTCATATAGTCCCATACTGAGGGTATAGGACCGATGTTTGTCCCCCTGGGAAACGTACTTCTATACATTTGCGGTAGGGTTGTGAGGTCTCGTTTTACTCGTCTCGTCATTTAGAACATGATAGGAAGTGTCCCCGTACGAATCGGTGAAATTTTTGAAAAAAGTCACCGAACCCCATATAGTCCCATACTGAGGTATAGGATCAATGTTTGTCCCCCTGGGAAACGTACTTCTATACATTTGCGGTAGGGTTGTGGGGTCTCGTTTTACTCGTCTCGTCATTTAGAACATGATAGGAAGTGTCCCCGTGCGAATCGGTGAAATTTTTGAAAAAGTACGATATAGCCTTATATAGTCCCATACTGAGGGTATAGGATCAATGTTTGTCCCCCTGGGAAACGTACTTCTATACATTTGCGGTAGGGTTGTGGGGTCTCGTTTTACTCGTCTCGTCATTTAGAACATGATAGGAAGTGTCCCCGTGCGAATCGGTGAAATTTTTGAAAAAAGTCACCGAGCCCCATATAGACCCATACTGGGGTATAGGTTCAATGTTTATCCTACTGGGAAACCCACTTCTATACATTTGCGGTAGGGTTGTGGGGTCTCGTTTTACTCGTCTCGTCATTTAGAACACGATAGGAAGTGTTGCGGAGCGAATCGGTGAAATTTTTGAAAAAAGTCACCGAGGCCTGGGTAGGCCCATAGGCCTATACTGCATGGCTATGGGTGTATAGGCCCATACGGGGTGGACATGTTGGAGTCTAGGTGGGCCACTCATGGTCCAATGGGGTCGAGTGAGGTCTTATTTTGAAGCTCTCGTGGAGGAGCACTTGACTACACTAATGGTTCGTCCGTGTTCAATAGTCTGCGCATGCGCAGTCTGGCCGTAGTATAGAAAACAGGCATTTTGGGTGCTATGTAGGGGTGTGTTTGGGTTAGAGATGAGCTAATCACGGTTCGAATGGGTCGTGTGAGGTGTCAAAGTGAAGCTTGTGTGGGGTAGAGTCAGAATGGTGTGTTTTTGAATGCATGTCGCGTTAATCTGCGCATGCGCAGTTGGTTGTAGTAAGTAAAGTGGCCATTTTGGGGCAGCGAAGGAAGTTATTTGGGGTCGAGATGGGCTAATCACGGTTCGAATGCGTCCTGAAAGGTGTCATCTTGTAGTTCTCGGGGTGTACACTCCGATTTAAGGGATGTTCGCGTCATCTGTGACGTCATCGGTGACGTCATCGGTACGAGTAGTAGCGAAAGTGGCCATTTTCGGGCAGTACATGAAGGTATTTGGGGTCGAGATGGGCTATTCACGGTTCGAATGCGTCCTGGAAGGTGTCATCTTGTAGTTCTCGGGGTGTACATTCCGATTTGAGGGATGTCCGCGTCATCTGTGACGTCATCGGTGACGTCATCGGTACGAGTAGTAGCGAAAGTGGACATTTTCGGGCAGTACATGAAGGTATTTGGGATCGAGATGGGCTATTCACGGTTCGAATGCGTCCTCGAAGGTGTCATCTTGTAGTTCTCGGGGTGTACATTCCGATTTGCGGGATGTTCGCGTCATCTGTGACGTCATCGGTGACGTCATCGGTACGAGTAGTAGCGAAAGTGGACATTTTCTGGCAGTACATGAAGGTATTTGGGGTCGAGATGGGCTATTCACGGTTCGAATGCGTCCTGGAAGGTGTCATCTTGTAGTTCTCGGGGTGTACATTCCGATTTGAGAGGTGTCCGCGTCATCTGTGACGTCATTGATGACGTCATCGGTACGAGTAGTAGCGAAAGTGGACATTTTGTGGGTGCGTGAGGGTGAGTTTGGTGTAGAGATGCACCATCCTTAGTCCGAATGCGTCGTGTGAGGTGTCATTTTGTAGCTCTCGGGGTGTACATTCCGAATTGAGGCATGTCCGAAGCATCTGTGACGTCATCGATGACGTCATCAGTAGGAGTATTAGCGAAAGTGAGCCTTTTGGGGCAGTGCAGGAAGGTATTTGGTGTAGAGATGGACCATCCGCGTTGCGAATGCGTCGTGTGGGGTATCATGTTGTAGCTCTCGGAGTATAGACCCTGATTTCAGGGATATTTATAGCATCTGTGACGTCATTGGTGACGTCATTAGTACAAGTTGTAGCGAAAGTGGGCCTTTTTTAGCAGTGAAGGATGTTATTTGGTGTAGAGATGGACCATCCGCGGTCCAAATGGACCGTGTGAGGTGTCATCTTGTAGCAACGCCCACCAACACCATTCTTAATGCTTCAACGCCCTGGTGAAATAGCTCAGAAGCTCTGATATTCCATGGAATTGTCACTAATTCTTCGAAATGCGGTGATGCCCGTCAACGCCCGTCGTTACACCTTAACACTCTAACATAACGCCATGATAGAGACCAGAGAGAGAACAACAACAACAACAAGGATGACACATGAGAGAACAACAACAACAAGAAGTTTTTTTCATATATTTTATTTTCCCCAATGTTACATCACACCCACGCTGGGGGAGCCGCGTTGGGTATATTTACAATTCAAGAAGATTCTTATCCAATCAGAGGCCACCATTTGCATGTTTCATATTCGTTCCTGTCCGTTAGATGTGTCCAATCAGAAGTCTCCATTTCAGAAAGTGCCATCTGAACCGTTTATTCTAATCATCGTCGGGCAAGCCAGGATACCGTTGAGGCAACATATCCTCAGATAGTTGTTTGCGCATTCTGAGTATCTATCAGTGCATGGGTGAATACTTTCATCCGATGGAGGTGGTGGTCAGTTTAACCACGAAGAACGCAACGTTGGTCATTATCTCCACTATCCACTTGGTGTTACAATTCAAGAAGACTTGTCCAATCAGAGGCCACCATTTGCATCTGTCATATTCGTTCCTGTCCGTTAGATGTAT